>WAAD01002790.1:80621-90687 GCA_013389945.1 Fregata magnificens
AATTATAGGGATTAACTTTGACAAATCATGCTGCTGTTCTTCTTTTCTACATTTTTATTTTATCCATAGCACTTATTTCACATTTAGGAAGATGCATAAAGCTGAAGAACATGTGATGAAAGGTCTCTGTGCAATAATGTAAGAAAGAAAAAAAGAAAAAAAGAGAAAAATTAAGAAAAAAAACCCCCACCTGCTCTCTAATTTTCTGAATTTACTGATGCCATTGTATTCGCACCATGATTTTTGTTTATTATATGTATTTTCCACATTTCAAAATTGTGACATAACCTTAAAGCTGCTTTATTTCCTTCTGCTTGTTGGAGTGTAATAGAAAGAGTGAGCAAGTGACAATTCGGGTGTGATTTCATTGTCTAGTGTGTGAAGAATGTTGCATGAGCAGTGTTTTTCTATTTGAAATGGCCTTTTCTTGCCATTCACAGGCAGGTCCTGTGGATCCGTTTTTACTGAGGGTCTAAAAGTAGACCATTTTAAACTGTGTGTTGATAATGTATTGTGTGGGTGGTTTCCTCTTATGATTGTATCCAACATTAATTTTGTAAAACAGATTGCAAAGGTTATAACTGAATAGTGGTTTTGTGGTCTGATGTAATAGATCATTTTAGTAAACATGTATCATCGGCACACACGTTTCCCCACAAAGGGTCAATAGCAAGACCATTATTACAAAGCTGATTGTGGCAACAGTCTAGATTGGGCTTATTCACGTGGCATGCAGCACAGTGTCCATTGTTTAATACTAGCAGTAATGCAGAGCACCAATACTAATGTATGTAGCTCAGCATCTTCAAAACAGAGTGTCTAACACTGTGCTCCCGTAACACATCGAGATCCTAAGTGTGACGAGGCTGATGCTGAGCGCGTGCAGCTCCATGGACATCTATGGAACCTGGAGGTACGTGGCTTTTCCAGACATCAGATCCCTACACGTGACTGGCTGTGTATGCGTTTAGGATCCTAATGTTTTAGGCACTGACATCTGAAAATGTTGGCATTGTTCATAGGTCGTTCTGTCCTGTTGTCTGTAGGTAAAAACGTTGCTGTGATGGAGCACAATAGTCCTGCATTTCTGTCAAATTATAGGCGTACTTTGAAATATCAATTCTTAACTATGTTAAAATATGCATTTTTCTTATATGTGTAAGTGAGAATTATTCAAGGTGATATCAGAATACTAAAGATAATTAAGCCATACATATTTGCATATATATTATATATAACTAAATAAGTAAACACACACAAAAATCCTTAATTCAGATTAGTGTAACAGTCCTATTTAAAGTGATTGACTTAATAACATTTGAGGAAAACACTCCTTTAATGTGTTTTTGCTTTATTTTATTTTTAAATCTGGAGCTTCATTATTTTTTCCGTATATTATTCCACATATTATTCCTTAATGTTTTAGCATATCCTATCCTATCCATTGTTTAGATATCTAAGCAACAACATATAAATTCATCAGCCTAAACTAAACAAAAATGATTGTGTATTTGTTTACATTTGTATGAAAGGAATGTTCTGAGGTATGCAGTGCTTGTGTTGTGACAGTTCATGTAAGATTCAGTATTACTGCTTTTTTATATAGTAATGCCATTTTTTGTTATTTACATCTATCTGACATTCTTTCATGTGGTAGGTTCTTTCTCAGGAACTCAATTTAACTGTTATTTATTGATATATCATTGCCTTTGAAAGCTTCTACTGGCACAATTTATTAAAAATCTGAATCAATCTAAAATGCGTTATGTGTTCTTGAAAGGGATGATTTCTGCCTGTTTTAAGGCAGAATTTTTAATGGGTTTGTTTTTGTAATGTTAGTGATGGGTTTGAGTTATAAACATGAGATCCAAGTCTCACCTCTCCTGCAGCATTTGATGTGGGATCTCTGGGTACATTAAGACAATTTCTTCTGTCCTCATGGCCCTTGAGAATAAGGAGCAGGGTTCCCAGGTGAAAGTTGCTTTGGTGTGACCAGGTCAGCAGATGGCATAAAATTCAGCGGTCACTTTCTCTGCAGTGGTGGCTCTGCCAGGGCAACCACAACCAGTGTGCTTGCCCCCTCTGGCTGTTGCCTCTGACGTATTTCTAAAATGCAAATAATTCACCTGCAAATACAGAATCTTTGCAGCTAAGCAAAACAAGAGAAACTAGCCCAGAAGGAAACAGGTGCTTCCACAATGAATATATTACTCATTTAAAATCTATGCTGCAGGGAACAGGAGCCAACTCCCATTTCACCTAAAGAACTGATTTGGAAAACAAAAAGCTTATCAGGCGCTGTCTCTAGAAGGCTCACATCTTTCTCGGACATTCCAGGGGTAAACAGAAATTTGGAGTAAATTTTATGAAATTTGGACAAGTAAATAATATGCCATATATTGGGTCTGGCTCTAAGCATTCTCAGTTCAGCTGAACTTCCTGCAAAAAGCATCCAATATCTTCTTTTAAGAAGTTATATCAATTCAATCTTTGTTTAAAAAAAAAAAATCTTCCTTTAAAAAAAATAACAACCCCTTAGATGTATTTATTCCTGACTGAATGTAAGGAGTTTATTAATTCTGAAGTAGTGTTCTTGGTTAAGGCCACAGATGACATTTGAGATGTAATCCTAACTTTCCTAAGTCAAGGCTGAACCTGCTGCTGATCTCAGCGAGACAGGAATTTCATTCCTGGGTTTCAGCAAAGATACGTATGCGCAGTAACACCACTTACTGTGTGTACAAAAGTCTAAATTGCCTCAAAAAAATGTAAGTAATTGCTGTTTCCAGAATGGGAACTTTATAATGCAAGGGTGCCAGTGGCACAGGAACAGAAAGGGCCTCTGCAGCCTTTCACACCTCTATTCTTCAGTGCAGCCAGATTTGCCAAGAAGGAGCAACAATTCTTGATAAGCAAATTATTCCTACTTGGATGCAAAAGAGGTAGCAGTAGAAGTTATAAGCAGGTACCTAGCTTGAATAACATGAAAGCTAAATGAGTGAGAGAAGCATTTGACTTTTAAATGGAAATGGAAGAATGAGGATAACTGCAGGAAGCAGGCGATAGCCCAGAACTTGATGGAAAATCAGTCTCGTAAATGTAAGAAAATTCTGTTCTTTTCCCTGTGATTTTTGTATGAAATACAATTTTGTATGAAGTAACTGCCTTAAAGCTTTCCTAGAGAAACTGTAACGAGAAGAGGAATTTAGAACATATAATTTGGTTCTATCCCAAAATGCAGAAACATTGGCAGAAAATGGCAACTGTTACTAAAATTATTATTGGAATTAAAGATATTAAATCTTTCCCACAGGAAATAATCTCAGGAATAGATAATGTAGAAATAGCAACCGTTAAAACACACCAAAAAAAAGTGTAAAAATGTTTTTCCTGGCAAAGAAATCTGCAGCAAGAACATGGAAGTTGTGCCTTCCTCTGGTTTCTGTTCTGAACAGTGAATGAGCAGTGAGCGGCACTCAGTAAAAATGGAGTCCTGGGCTCATTCTTACGAAAACAAACTGAGGATCTGATCCGTAAAGCTGTGGTCACCTTCTGCACATGCAACAGTAGGTCCAAGCCCTGCAGAAGAAACTGGAGCCTGGTGACATGGACAATTTAAGTTCAAATGGACTGATGGATGCACTGACTTGTCAGCTCTCGTGGTTTGGAAGGTGTTTTTGCTTCAGTTCTGTGAGATGAAAAATACCTCTGCCTGCGTCTGTTAATTTTTAGATATGTGAAGAAAATGGGGCTTCATGAAGCAGGCCTTGTATGATCTTAAGTATTTCTTAAACTTCAGTGGAGCTCAAAAAATAGGAGGGTGTAAGGTGCACCTCATCTCCTGGTCTTGGTCCTGGGATCCCCATGACCCAGGAAAGCCCCAGGCATTTGGCCCCCTTCACTGTCGTAAGAAAAGGGGGAATTGAACGTGCTAGGGGTACACGTGGGAGAGGGGAAATAGCTGATGGTGTTAGGTCACAAGTGGCAGCCAGGAAGAAGACTTTAGAGATGGTCCAGCCTTGCTGCAGCATGCAGCGGTTACCCCGTGGGGGTGCGTGTGTTGAGGAGGACATCTATGTTGGCACCTCCTGTTTGTCTTGCACATTTTGGAAGCACGCAAGGCCCTCCTCAGAGAGTCCTGCTGGGCAGGAGGCAGCCTGCACACGTGGTCATGTAGCGAGCCAGACCCACAGCTTTGGGTCACGCTGTACGGGGAAGAAAGAGGCTGCATTGCGGCCCGCCTCCCACACCACCTCCATCCCTGGGCTGCTTTAAAGGAGAGCAGAGCAATAGCTCACTATGATGCTGCTGATTCGCCCAGCCAAGTGCCACAAAGGAGCTCGCCATGTGCCATGAAGTGCTTATCACAGATGATAAGTTTTTCCCCTAAACTCCTGACTGTGCTTCTGAAGGCTGCATCAACTGTCCCATAAATATGCTTGTCATAAGTAATAGCTTTTTTTTTTCCCCTACTTTTATGCTGTTGGGCAGCTATGGGTGGCTTTTTTTCTTTTCTTTTTTCAGGGCAACAGTAGGCTGCACAACTCTGCTCCCTTCCAAAGGGAGCACTGATAGCTTTCTATGGCAAGAGGGGAAACTGCGCTAGAAAGCAGAAGGATCTGCAGGTCACTCAGTAATGTGGCAAGTCTGATGGGTTCTCTTTAGTAATGCAAAGTCTGAAAATGAAATCACCATTCCTGAGAGCAGTAGCTCAGCCTCTTGTTGCAGTAGCCTAATGGTCTGATGAGTTATTGTGTCTTTTTGATAATCGGTTTCCATAGCATTGGTCATTTTTGGCCTTAATAGCAGCAGTAAGCTTGGCTTAATAACTGCCCGTGGTTTTCATTGGTCTGATGACAGTTTCAGAGTAGTTAATCTCACTAAAAAGATACCCGATTGTGCTGAATAATGCAATCATCCAAAAGGAAAGAAAGGAACACGCATTTACTTTTTATGTGTCTTTACTTTGCTACTGGGTCCTCGTCACAAGGGCAAATGTTCATTAGCACATTCTTAAGAAAGGCTCAGTTGCCCAATGAATATATACATACCTTACAGGTATGTTCACTAGCTATTTATAGTGTTTGGTTTTAGCTCAACATTGGGGGATTGGTAAGAGGTTTTCCGGTTTGGTTTGGTTTTCTAGATGTGAAATCTAACAGATAAGAAAGGTCAAAATTCAGGACTGATTTACAGGATAACAGCTTCAAAAGCATCTGCATAGAGTGTGGCTTAACCTGATGTTATGATGAAACTCCAACAGAAGGAGTTTTTTTAAAGGAGGAACTCACTTGGGTGGAAACTGGGGAGACCGCAGATACCCAAACCAAATGGAGAGTGACAGAAACAGCAGTGGATATCAAGGCTGGCTTTACAGCTGCATTTGCTTTGGATGGGACCAGGGGTGAATAAACAATAGGACCATAGAACTGCCTGTTGGAAGGGACCTCTGGAGATCCGCAGTCCGACTTCCCACTCAGCGTGGGCCCGCAGCCAGCGCTGGGTCTGGCTGGCCAGCACTTTGTCCAGTGAAAGCCTCGGGGGATGGCACGTCCTCCCCCAGCACGAGGGGCTGAGGCTGAGTGGAGCACAAGATGGCTGTCGCCTGCCAGACCTGCTGCTCTCCAAGCCCTTCAGAGAAGCCTGGCAGTGGGGATTGCATGGTGATCGTTCTTGGCATTGTGGCACTGCACAAAAGCCCCATACCACCGTTGAGCATTGTACCGTAGCTGCAGGAATGCACAGAGAGACAGTGTCCAGCCAAAAGACCTTGAAAGAAAGTACAGCTAAAGGGCTGCATGAAGGATTACAAAGCTGTTGAGGTGCTGGTGCACATATCATCTTGGCTACGCCCCCAGCCTTTGCCCACCACTGAACGGAGCTGTGCACAGCCAGAACACAAGTCTCACTTGAAAGGGATCCTTTTCAGAAAATGTGCACCCACATAGCCGTAGGTAAATGGGGTGACTGCCAGAGACCAGATGCCATTTCACAGAGGGAAGTGCCAGACGAATGGCAAAGCACTGGTACGGATGACGACAATCTGCTGCAAGCCTTGTGGGACACCCATGGCACGTCACCAGGGGGAGTAATGCCTTTGCTGTATTCAACTTCTCAACGTATGCCTTGTCGCGGCTGCGCAGTAGGACTGTAACACTGACACAAGTCAGTGCTCTGCTCCCCAAACGCTTAATACTGGAGGAATTATCTAAATAAAAGCATCGCCCAGAAGAAAGTTGTCTTTCTGTTCCCAGGGATCGGGTGGGGACAGGCCGTTTCCCTCAGGGAATTCTGTGTCGCTGAAGACCAAGTCACTGGGCAGAAAGAGGCAAATTCAAATCCATAATGGTTTTTTTTTCCCAAAGAAAACGCTTCTCATAGGAAAATATTGGTTTGGCAAAATGGAAATATTTGGGGGGAACTTACTTGTGCGTTTATAATCATACTTCCAAAAAATGATAAAAATATTTTGTTTCCAAAAAAATCAAAGCAAAAAATGTAATAAAAAGGCCAAGGGCTTGTATTGTATAGAACACATTATATTCAAAATTATAAAAATAAAAATGAACTGCTGTGACTAGGTCATCTTGATGTTTCCAGAACAGATTTTGGAAATACAATTTCTTGGTAATTTCCAACTGTGTGTTCCAATTTAGGCCTTAATGGATTTTTTTTTAACATTCAATTTCCCACACAACAGGACCTGCCAATTTAAACTAGCTCTAAAAATAACAAAAGAGGTCAAACAAATCCAAGTAATATCTGGAATTAAAATGAACTTAATTGGCAACCTCATCTCACATGTAACTCTGACGCCATCAGTCTTCTTGCCCTCTTTTTAAATTTAATCCATATCCCAGCCAGGGCTAGGAATGGGGGTCATGGTAGAAACAGTACCGAGGTTGTGATGCGCTGGGCCGGTGTCTGCACCGTCCTTTGGTGGAGCGTGTCACATGCTGGGGGGGACAGGCCACGTGCACACACAGCAGTGCAGTCGCGGCACCCTGCCTGACAGGGGGTTTAAGCCAAGCTGCTGGACTTGCACCACAGCAGCCGATACCTGTGGCCAAGCCGATCGCTGGGAAGCATCACCCTGTGAAGTGCCAACACGAGACAAGCAAGAGCTTACTTACACAGGCTCGTAGCTGAGGGACTGACACCGCTGCACACAGAGTTTGCTTTAGTTTTTTGAAATGCCATGTTTTGCTGATTTGTGCGTTTTTTTCTATTATGATTCAGCTCAGGGTAATGGTGGTCACTGGAATCAGTGTCCCGAGAGGCTGCGTGTTTGCAGCAATGCAGGAACATTTTGTTATTGTTGTTTTCAAAATGAACTGTAGCCCAGATCTGCTTTGCAGCTTTCCCAATGGAAGGTAAAAAGCAATATAGACAGCAAAACAGTGATGTGAAAGCATTTCAGGGTTGGCAAGTTTAAGCCATACTGACCTAAGGCCATGAGCAGACTGGAAGGAGTGAGCATGTTGCAAGGGCATGACTTCTGTGTGGACTACACCTGTTCTGACAGAAGTGGACCAGGGAGCGATCACCACTCCTGAAGCCAAGTGGTACCAATGGGCTTGTGTCCACGCTGACTGGGACTAGTGTCCCATCCCCCAGGGATGTTTTTCTGTCCCTGCTAGCTGGGACAGCCGAACACAGGGCCAGTGAGTAGCTGAGCAGTGCGGATGGTCACAGCCCAGGAGATCTGTCATCTCACTGTTACAGAAGGACACAGTATGGGGGACATGCAGCCATCCATGGGTGATAGCCAAGCCTCTGTCTCCACTGTCACAGATGAGCATATCCCATGGAGTGCCTGGCAGGTGTCAGGCTGAGCACGGCACATGATGCCCACAGGAAGCAGCATTCTGGGGCACCTCCACCTTTCCTATCCCCACAGACTGTTGCTGTTTGACAAAGGGGCCTCCTGGTGTTCCTTGACTGAAAACAAAGCCCACATAGTCACTGCAATCAAAAGCAATCGCTGCCATATGTAGCTCCCTAGCCAAAGCCAATCCCACGTTCCTAACAGTCTTGCACTTGGCCCTGGGAATTAATACAGTCACGACCTTGAAGCCTAATTACTCAAAGTCATGGTAAAATGAAGAACCTCAAGCAGGTTGGAGGCCACATACTATAGGCAGTCTGCTGAGCGACCATGATTGCAGTGCCTTTGTGTCTACAGTGCTTTACTCTTGTGTTTGGTCTCTATTAAATTGAGTCTACTTCGAAATCTCCTATGTATGCTGAGAAACTTGGTGGCAAGCTGCAAAATTATAATCGCTCAGTGTGGAGGTTGCTTGGAGGGATTTTTAACAGCTGGTTCGGGAATCAGCTGATTTAATAAGTGGTTTTGCCAAAGCAGTGTAAATTGCTTCCAGCACATTCCTGCTGTGGTTCCTGCTCCACCTCAGCTGTAAGACACCTTGAGGTGACCTTACGCTGTCCTAAGCAGCCCAGTCTGAATTCAGCATGGGAGGTTGGACTAGAGACCTGCAGGGCCCCTTCTGACCCAGAGGAGTCTGTGGCTCTGGGCCAAGGATGGCCAGGACTGGCTGGAGGCTCCCCCAGCCAGAGGGTGGAAGTCTCAGCGGCAGAAAAAAGGACCAATAAATAAGATGGGAAACAGTTTATCTGGAAGGAAAAATCCTCTTTTCTAGCAGCTGAGAACCAGCAGGGAAAATGAAGCACGGCTGTACCCAGCGAGAAGAAGAGAACAGTGATGATTAGTGAGCATTGGAGTAACTTTGTGGTTCCCCGCTAAGGAAGTCGTGGTGCAGCACAGAGAGGCCAACCCCAGCGACAGCAGCTGGAGTTCAAGGGACAGGGAGGAAGCTTTCCAAAACAGATTGCAGATGTCTGTTTTTTTCCCCCTCTTTTCTAATACATTTAAATTCACTTTGCAGCTAAATGACTGACTTAAATTAAATGATTAACATCCTCACTCTTACATAAAGCTTCCTCAGCCCTTTATTATGAATCTAAATGTTGCTTTGCATTTTCTGAATGTCAACATACATTATCAGGCTTGACTTCCTTTTGAGAAATATCAATAAAATAACAGCTTCTATTGTCAGGCTCTGGCACGGTTCCCAGTTATTGAGCTACTTGAAACAACATTTGTCATTGCTAAAACCCATTTTTTAATATAACATGAAATAGGCCATAGAAGTTTAACTGCTGCCCTCTTTTGGGTAGGATAATTACTGCTCATCTCTGTTGAGATACTCTACCGTCAACAGATACTGAATTATCTCAGCGTTGGGAGCACAGTGATGGAATGGTTTTGTACGCAACATAATATCTTTTAATACCCCAAATTCCACATGCTGTTTGGACCTTCCTTTACAATTAACAGTGGCTTGCCTATGAAGGACTTCTGCAGTCAATGATGGTTTCTATGTCTCCCCGTTCTTCTTCTACGGTTCCTGTGGGCACCGAACAACATGCTGCAGGACACTGTAGATCACAAACTGATATTGTCAGCATGAATTTTAATTGCCTACAGAATACCAGGGAGAATAGCATAGGTTTATCCAGTCTCTGTAGCCTGATTTTCAGATGGCTTTCTCTTGCACTAGGAAGCCCAGAGTTAATATGTACTTATATTAAGATGAACATATAATGCTTCTATTAAGACTCTTTCCCCTAGTGTCTATATTTATTTTTACAGCAAATAACAGCAGTTAAGTGGTCACAAGGGGGATACCAGAATCTGCCCAAGCAGATACTGGTAAATGTCCCAAGACAAAAGCAGTAGAAATGTAGAGGCAGAGAAGGATGTTTAAAGCCCAGTGAAAAGACATTAAAGAACACCTGTGCCTTTGCAAATCACCTTCTAGTTTATTTTTAAATCCTGGGACATGAGTCAAAGGTGACACATTTCCCTTTGAGTCCCTGCATGGGACAGCTATAGCTGATCATCCCCCATGGGAAGAAGCAAGAAGTGGCCAGTATGGAATGTCAGCCAGGAGGGTCAAAGAAAGCGTACACCCCCGATGAGCAAGAGTGGCAAACTAGTAACAACGGACGAGGAGGAGGCTGAGGTACTCAACAACTTCTTTGC
>WAAD01002791.1:5291-18008 GCA_013389945.1 Fregata magnificens
AACTACAGAGAACTGTTTGTGAACTAAAGAGGTAACAGAATGGCACTTCATTTCAGGTACTGCAGTCTCCACAAGTTTTCTTTAACCAACAAAACTTCTGTAAAGTGCTCAGTCTCTGAACCCATACTGGTGATTTAGGTAAAGGATCATGGGAAAAGATAGAACAGAATGTAGAAACTCCAAGCCCAAGTATGAGACAAACCACAGAAGAGAAAGATCGGTCTTCAGCATGACAAAGGTTAACACAGAAGTTGTAGTTCCATGTTACATATTAACTACTTGGACAAAAAGGAAAAAAAAAAGAAATTTTTCTGCAGCAGAGCAATCTGTGGATAACAACTATTTATGTAATCAGTATCAAGGGATCCTAATCAACGTCCAAGAAAATTAGACAAACAATGCGACTGGACAAAACAATGCTTCACACAATTTATGAATCAACCGTATTATGCAACACTGCATGCATTGTTGATGCACATACACATGCATACAAACACCCCGGAAGAATTCTAAACTACTGAGTGAAAACGGAGACCTAATCACCTGTAAAGACACATACAGTCTACTGTTTAGAAACCACTGTGTAACTATTAGGGTGTGGGAGGCATTAAGATGCACAGGAAAATGAACAATAAATAATCTTTATTTTTAGTGCCTTTTATATATATCAATGCTGTAGCCTCACTGGAATACTGTAATTCCAATACTAGACTATGATGTTGTTAGCAAGTCTACCTATCCTATGAAACCATCGTATAGGTGGAAAAATAATAATAAAAAGTCACATTACATTTCTCTAAATCCACATAATTTAAGTACGGGAAAACTCTGATAAAAGAGTTTGCAAGGACTCTGATTGTTTAACTGATAAAAAGAAAATAAAATTAATGAAGAAAGAGGGCCACCAAGACAGTCAGTGGCCTGGGAGCATTTGCCCTGTGAGAAAAGGCTGATGCATCGGGGCTTGTTCAGCCTACAGAAGAGACCGTTTCAGGGAGACCCAATAGCAGCCTTCTAGTACCTACAGGGAAGTTAAGGAGAAGATGGAACCAGGTTCTTCACAGTGGTGCATAGTGGGAAGACAAGAAACAATGGGCATAAGTTGAAACAAGAGAGGCTGAGGATATAAGGAAAAAGTTTTCACTGTAAGAACAGTCAAGCAGTGGAGCTGAGAGGCTGTGCAGCCTTCTTGGAGGTTTTCAAGACCCAGCTCAATAAAGCCCTGGGCAACCTGGTCTGACCTCAGAGCTGACCTTCCTTTGAGCAGGAGGTTACACTAGAAACCTCCTGAAGTTCCTTCTAACCCGAATTATCCTATGATCCTAAGGTAATGAGAAAACATTTATTCACATCCCATAAGGGATATTACATAGAAATAATGATAAAAATAAAATTTCAAAGCAAAGAAAACATCATTACCTATTATGCCAGTGAACTGGGGAAATGAGAAGCAGACAATAAGATCATAAAATTGAGCTAAAAATCGAGTATTCCTACAAGTATCATGGTTCTTCAGCTGTCCTACTTACTAACAATTTTATGCAAGGGATATTGAAATTTCATATTTCAGCCTTCTAATAAAACGACCAAGAGCTGACTGACTGAAAGAAAGATCCAAGTAATAGGAGAAAAAGTGAATTACTTTACACCTGTCTATCCTACTTTTGTCTGGAGCGCTTAGTGTCAGACATAGTGAAAAGCACTCAGCTAATATACCCCTTTACCCAAACTCCATATGCCTATGGCAACTGAAACAGAGCACTAAAAACATTTAATGTCATTCCAAGTTTCAGTGAAAGATGTTATGTTTTGTCTGGATAAAGTCACAGCCATAAGTAACTGTAGAGGGAATGTTAATCAGCTTTCTGGAGAAAGAAAACTGCTGAAATACCCCACTGCAAAGCTCTCAACAGCTGTTGTTCAAAAGTCAAGTATATATAATCACACCGATGGAAAAAACATAAAAATGAAAATGTGGGGGAAAAAAAGAAGTGTTTTTATTTAAAACATTTACTTTCATTCTTCTCCTAATTTTGAATCACAAAATGAAAACTTTGTGAACTCTCAGGTTTTCACTGCAAAAGAAAAAAAAAAACAACAAAAACATTTCCCACAGAGCTCTACTCACAAGTATGCCACGAAAACGGCAAAGCAATACTTAGGAAACATCCACAGGTGGCAGCACAGCAATGCTTCAGGAGATCCATATTGTTCTAATTTTTTTCAGCTTAGAACATAGCCATGTACATAACTGAATGTGAATAAAACATCTACTTGCCAAATACTCCCTTTCTTTTTGCTTGATACGGGTTCAAGCATTCATAATAATATGTTTTCATAAAGTCCACAAGCTCCCTTTTGTCTTTCCTGTTTTATTTAATGCTCAGATCTGCAAAAGCAGACATTTAGGCTTTAATAATAAAAATCAAGCCTTAGGTGTTAGCATTGAAGTAAATTAAAATTAGATACATGAATACCCCTTCAAAAGAATCTGAAAAATCTATACAAGAGAAAAGTTCCAATACCACCAAAATACGAAATAATATTGAATTACTGCTTTTTTTTAATAAGAAACAGTGACAAGACAACAGCACTTGGGAGAAACACAATGGTATCTTCACCTTCTTGGCCTTACTCCTACTCAGCTTGCAGCTGTTTGTGGTACCACAGAGGATCGTACCCATCTCTTCACCATCTCTCCTCTAGTTGTCTCGAGCTTTGTAACACTGAAAGACCCTACTTGGAAAAGCAAAGGTCTCTTTACAGTAATCACTTAGAAGGATGAAGGGGCAAGCTTAACCTTACCTATAGATTGAAGAATTATTAATGAACTTGCAACAAAATTTAAGAAACTGCCAGGATTATCACATATCTACCCAGTACTGTTACAGGGCAAAAACCTTCAGACAAGTTTGTCAGACTCTGGAGAGCAAGATGTGCAAGGAGCTGGCCCTCTTCTTCAAAGAACACTGATAACAGTTCAGGTGCAAACCATCTTCATTGTACAGATGAGAGCATTGTACGGAGATGAGAGCAAAGAGAAGCTGTCTGAGAAACAAAGTGGTTTCTGAAGCAGAAATGGCTCTTATGTGAACACTAAGGGGCCTCAATGCTGTCTGGGAAAGATGAAGATCTGAGAAAAGTGGTAATCAGCAGGAGAGTGGATAAACTAAATTGGTTCTGTTGAACGAAGCTACAGTGATTACACTCAGCACTGACTGAATGGAAGGGATGAAAGCAGAGCTTTTGGAATAGAACATGAATGGAACTGGAAATTCTTTCAGAGTCTAAAACTCTACAGTAAACTGTTTTGTTTAAAGAAAACAGATTTATCCTGATAAACAACCCTGTGTTGACATAATTGTGAAAGAAGACACCATAAGAAGATAAATAAGCTAAAGCAGGTAACCAAAGCTTTTCACAGAATCACAGAATAGTTGAGGTTGGAAGGCACCTCTAGAGATTGTCTAGTCCAATCCCCTGCTCAAAGAAGGGTTACCTAGAGCAAGTTGCTTGGGACTGCGTCCAGGCATATTTTGCGTATCTCCAAGGATGGAGGCTCCACAGCCTCCCTGGAAAACCTATCCCACTGTTTGATAACCCTCACTGTAAGCCAAAATTTCTTATATTTAAATGGAATTGCCCGTGCTTCACTTTGTGCCCATTGCCTCCTGTCCTTTCAGTGGGCACCACTGGGAAGAGTTTGGCTCAGTTTTCTTTACTCTCCCCCACCAGGTATTTCTCCACATTGATAAAATTGCTCTGGAGCCTTCTCTTCTCCAAGCTGAACAATCCCAGCTCTCTCAGGTTCTCCACGTAGGTCAGATGTTGCAATCCCTTGATCACCTTTGTGGCCTCTCACTGGACTTGCTCCAGTATATCCCTGTCTCTCTGGTACTGGGGAGCACAGAAGTGAACCCAGCACTCCAGGGGTGTCTCACCAGTGCTGAGGGGAGGGGAAGGATCACCTCCCTTGACCTGCTGGCAATGCTTTCCCGATGCAGCCCACAAGGTTGTTGGCCCAAGGACACATTGCTGGCTCATGTTTGTCTTTTGGTCCAGCAGGACCCCAGGTGCTTCTCTGCCAAGCTGCTTTCCATCTGGTCACCTGGCCCCGCACACCCCAGTGTGTACTGGTGCCTGGGGTTATTACTCCCCAGGTGCAGGAGGTGCTGTGATTTGCATTTCCTGTGATTGAACTTCATGAGGTTCCTGTCTGCCCACTTCTCCAGTCTGCTGAGGTCCCTCTGAATGGCAGCACACCCATCTCGTGTATCAGCCCCTCCTCCCAGATTTGTGCCATCTCTAACCGTGTTGAGGGTGTACTCTGCTCCATCATCCAGGTCAAAGCCTAGAGCACTCAATATTTCCAAGCAGAATTCCCTAGTCTGCCATCCACACACTATCTGGGCCCATTCCTTCGTTGCTTCCAAGATTAGACGAGATCAAACACGTTCAGAGTGCTTCTGCCATAGGCATTACACCTCTAGCCAGAATAATCCAATGTTACTCCGATAACAGTAGGAGGTGAAATTAATGGCAAATTAGTGCAGTGAAATGTATGTTTTCAATGTAATTGGAAAAAAGGCAGAATTTAAGTGGTGGCAAGAGGAATAAGACAGTAGAACTTTCAGTCTGCGAGACCTTAGTGTGTTAAGAACACATCATACTTTCACTAAAAAGCACTTCCATGGATTTCTTAGATAACATTAAACTCTGAACAATACTTCATTTGAGAGATATAGTAGGTGGAACTGAAAGATACTTTACACTTCCTTGCTAAGAAAGCTGCCAAATAATGCATTTGAAAAATCACACCATCAAGGACATACTAAAGGCACTATGCCAAACTAAAAGCTGCGCTGCTCAATAAACACCTGATTTTCTTACCCAGAGCACTGTCTTGTGAATCAGCAAAATTATATTTATTAATTTACACTACAGTTTCTCAGAACTTATTTGAACACTTGATTCCCTAGATATAACTGAAAAGCAATGAAGTCAAAGCTGACATGATTTAGAATGCAGACCTCAGAATTAAATCCAGTTAACACAATGGGATACTGATGTGAGCCTGGTAAGCTGTATAAGATTACTAAAGGCAATAACCCGTGCTTATAATTCTCACGTAAAAAGTTACTTTTAAATCTACATCTGCAAACTCATGTATACTAGTTTAACAAAGGTTTGAATAAGTAATCAGAATTATCCTTGTTTTTAATCAGTCTAGCCTGGTGAACAGTGTAGCATCATAAAAAAAAATTTTCACTATGTGCTAAGAATATTCTTTTCATTCAACTTTTAAAAGACAATTCTGGTTCACGCAATAGACACAAAAATATGTTCATATTTTTTTCCCTTTACAATAGCATAATAATGCAATTCAGTAATCAAGAGAGGTTACATACAGCATTTTTGTTTAGAACAGATGCTGTAAAATGTGTCCCTCCCCCTTTCAGTTTAGCCATCTTTTGTGCGGCATGCTAAAAAAAAAAAAAAAAAGTGAATTACTTCCTGCACTGTTCAACTTCTCTTCAAGTATCCTCATGAAAACATTTTTAGAAACAAGAATAAATTTAATTTTATGGATGTCTTGTATAAATAAGTATGGAATAACCATGGAATAACTCCATATACCACTACAGGCTGGGGGCTCATTGGCTAGAAAGCAGCTTTGCATAGTATGACCCAGTGGTCCTTTTCTGTGGAAATGTGGAAGAGCCAGCAGTGCATCCCTGTGGGAAATGTGGCCAATTGCAAGCTGGGCTGTATTAGCAATAGTAGCCAGAGACAACGGGAAGCAAGTCTTCCCCTCTATTTGGCACTTGTGAGACTGCTGCTGAAGCACTGTCCTGTTTAGGGCTCCCCAGTGCAGGAATGAGTGGAGGAGGGCCACCAACATGGTTGGGGGGCTGGAGAACAACATACAAGGAAAGATTGAGAGCTACATGCATTTGTTGAACCTGAAGAAGACAAGACTAAGGGGAGAGCTCGTGGCTGTCTGCAAATACCTAATGGGAAGCTACAGAGAAATGGAGCCAGACTCTTCTCAGAAGGGCACAGTGACAGGACTAGTGTAATGGACACAAACAGGAGGCAGGACCCATGATCATTCTGGGATCCCTTCTACCCAAATTATTCTCTGGTTCTATATACAAAGAAGGGATAGAAAATCTGCACAGACTATTTCTCCTTTTGAACAAATTCCAACAACTTCATAAACTTAGCTTACATATGTATCTGAAACTGCTTTTTTCCTGAACAGGCTAAAGAAGGAATCCAACATTAATCTTTTTTTTATTTCACTGAAAGAAATCACAAAGATAAGTTGGGAACCCTTGTGATGACAAACGAGGAGATTAACTCCCAAGTATGCTTGGTTAAGATCTAGTATCTTTATACCATCTTATACTCAGCAGGAAAAAAATGTGATCGAGAACTTAAATATACTTTACATTTTTTTGACCTAAGACTGCTTTGATGACAAAACACGAGGTCCAGAACTAAACAATACCAAATTAGATTACTAGTTCTTTCTGATCATTAATTAATCTACCACTGAAGCTTCCATTTAAAAGGACTAAGTTTTTTTTTTGTCTTGGTAAGAGTAATACTGGTATATTAGTATTTCTCTTGCAATCATAGCAAAGAAACAAGCTATTACATTCCTGTAAAATATCTCATCCTTGAAATAGCAGCTATTCAAAGGGGAAAGGTCAAAGAGAAATATGTTCAAAGGTTCCCTGCATGTTAACCTGTTAAAAGTACATGATAATTAGTTAGAAATAAAGTAATCCACCGGTCATCTACTTTTTGACACTTCAGCAGCTACAATCCGTACTCAAGCGCATCTCAAAATGAGAAAGTATTTTTCGTGACATGCATGCATGGCAATCATTACAAAAAGCAAAGAATCCCACTTAAGGGTTCACTAATGTAGAATGCTGGTCAAATCTCTTTCTGACATTGATCACTGTTCAAAAACGGGAAACAATGAATGCAGCTATGTAAATCAACTTTTCTAGTATACCAATATAGATGTATTATTTCCTCACTTTTAATCCTATCCTGCTACTTAATGGAGTCCCTTAATATTAGTTTCCAAACATGACAAAATATAACAAGAGATTAGTTTCCAAGTAATAAGACAAGCTCATTTTATTCTGAAGTACGTACCTGAATTGCTGAATTCATGAAACATGTATTTCCCAAGTTACTCAGGCCACACAGGCCTGGCTGCTCATTGTGTCTTCCTGGCTCTGAATAATCATAATTCTTATAAGCAGTATATGATGGGAGACAATAGTTTGAATTTTTCACACTGTAAAAAAACAAAACATCTTTCACAATGTAAACATATACTCCATAGTACTTCAATACATACAAGTACTTTATAAATTTAAATGATTAAAAATGTTAAAGTAACTTCTGTGAACAAGAAAGGATTTTAAAGAAGTATTTAACTTTGGTAATAACATTAGTTTCAATTTAAGTCACCTGTGCAAACAACCAAAATCTAATGTACTGCAATAACTGTAATTATTATATCCCTACCCCTTTTTGATAGGAGCAGCTTCACAGCTTACTCCATTCTTCATTGCTCCATCAAATTTAATACACTCAGACTTTAGACACCACCAGCAGCAATCAATCATTTACGTCCCTTTTGCATCCTGCTACTGCAAGAGTGAGGTCGGTGGGAATGGGAATGCAGAGTTACAGGTGAAAGCTGAGATTTCCAAGGCCACCGTGGCATAGCTGCCTCACTGCATCAGAGAGTCTATTTATAGCTTCCCTGCTAGGACAGCACAATCCAGCATGCAAACGCAGAAAAGCCTTGAGAGGCAAAAGAGTGCGCAAAATGCCTTGTAACAACTTCATTATAAATCTCTATGATGCATCTGTTTGGAGAAACTGGAGAAGACTGAAATAGGTAAAATGGTAAGATTTAAAGCAATTTGTTTCCAGATGAAATCATGCAAATACTAAATATAGAATAACCCTCAAAACAGTAAAGTAAGCATATCCGAGAACACTAGAAAGGCAAAAGAATCTTCTAAGAGGATGCTCTGCAGTATTTCAGATGTTAGAAAAAATACCCAACCAGAAAGGTTACACTCTTTCTTAAACTATTTCAGGCACTGATCATAACGAAATCTGCGTGATAGTAGCTTTGGCTAAAGTTCAAGAGTATTTCTGCAGTCACTAAGCGTTATTCACATTAGAAGCAACTTGCACAAAACTTTGAAAGTCAATTGCTAAGAATGACAAGGAAAAATATGCAATGCAAAGAATCAAACCTGATAAATAGTTGAGGTTTATAATTGTAAAAGTCTGAAGATGCAAGTGCCCAATGGTCCACTCCAGCCATTATTCCTGAACAGTATCACACTCTTTACATCCAACTGAATTCCAACTGTCCCCCCAGTGCACAATTACTCACTTTTCATGAATAACGGTTGTTTTGTTTTAATCACAAGTTATTGAAAATTTCAAACGGAAGGGGAAGAAAATTTCCCCCTCTTTTCATGGCCTCAGAAATCTGTGTAGTTTATAGCTCCACTGTCCATAAAGCTGCTGTTGTCAAACTTTTACATCTGATCATTTCTTTTTAATTGTTGACTTCCTCTCCATACACATGGATTTTCTCTGCTCTCTGGCTTGCCCCCAAACTAGCTAAGTGGCATTGTGTTTACTGGTCATTCTCCATGAAAAATCCCTGTAAAGTTAGTTTTGCCTGTTCAGCTTAATCCTAACGTAAATGCTTCACCCTAGTTTACACAAGATACTTTCTGAACTCCAGGGCCCACATACCCTTCAAGCTTGCTTCTGTGGTCAACTCTTCCCTATCATTAGTCCCTGGTTCATGAGAGATCCCCAGAGAAAATTACCTTCCATCTCCCTTTGCAGCTGCAGTCCAGCTACTGCAATCAATCCCAAATCCCTTAAGCTGGCAAACCTTAGTTCCCCCAGAAAGAAAAAGCACAAGCTTGCCATCGGTGCTAATGCAACCTCCACAATATAACCAACCCCCCAACCCAGCTCAACAGCGCACAGCAGCAACAGGGATGCACACATACAGGGTACACAAAGATTCTACTTTCAGCCCTGCTTACTTCCTACCACTTTCCTCACCTGACTCAAAGATCACACTTTTCACATGGTTAACAGAAGAGAAATCTCTTTTGGAAATTTAGGAGAGGTAGGGGTAATAAACAGATTGAATGTCATTTTTCTGGGGATTTTCACTCCCCTTCTTTTTCCTTCTCTGCAGCCTTCCCCCCTTCATGAACTGTCACCTTAGGAGAGACACTAGAAAGCTAGGAAATTCAATTGGTGTCTTTTGGCTATAGTGCATTCATGTGAAAGATTTCCTCAAATTAGCTGAGTAACATCATGATAATTTAATTCAAGATAATTGTCTTGCAGATAGATCCCCAGTGTTGGTTTGCTCTAAGGGACGAACCGTCAGAGTTTACTTCTCAAAAGGGAAAGCCATTTCTGAGCTCATTCATCTTCTGGACCGGCCCACAGAAATACATTTGAGGGGTTTAGAGAATATGGTTACCACACTCATCCTGTGAGTCAGGTCTATTCATATATTTTCCTTTCAGGGTTCAGTGACATTTTATCAAAACATAGCCAGCAAAACACAGTGCCTACTATGTGCAGGAGACTAGGAGATGCCTCTTTAAAGCTTTATCAGTCTGCAAACTTCATTTTTTCTGGGAGAATTATTTTTACTTAAATCACATTGTGCCTCTGCTTTTCATGCTTTTGAGACTGGACAAAAAAATAAAGTATTACTAACAGTCAGTAGTAAATGGCTAACAATGGAAAGCAAGTAAAGACGCAAGGTGAGTCTATGTAAACTTTATTCGAACAGAAATGCCCTAGAAAAAGTAACTTGTGATAGCGTGTCCCCAACCACCATCTGCTTTTCCTGCAAAACCTTTAGAAAGTTGCCTTTATTGAAGGAACAATGCATGGAAAAGCAGAGGGGTAGTATTGGAATGGGGCGGTCAAGTAAGGGCAGTAACAGAAAGAAAACACTGATGGCTCTTAGAAGAAATTGCTGCTTAAAAAATAAGGCAAGACTTGAAAAAAATGAAACCATCTTTAGACCCTTGAACAGCTAGACAGAGTTCTTGAAGTAGTGAAAATGGTACATGGAGGTTTCTGAATGAGATTTTATTACCTGTAAATCTATAAATTTTGAATTGCATGTGCCATATTTGAAATTACTTTTATGTACTGTCTGTATCCTGCCTTTAAACCTCAAAGCAGCTTTCAGATGATGGTGAATCCAGAGCACTCATCGTGTAGTCAGAGTTCTGGGAAGCGTGGATTTGGAACAGAGAAGTTTGGAAAAGCATCACTAGCTTTGGGAAGGACACAATTTGACAGTGGAGTGCCATATACCAACAACAGGTGCTGCAAAAGGAATTTGAGTTACAAGAATGAGCCCAGAAAATCAGAAGTTTGGAACACTTACTGAGCTCTGTAATATTTCAACCATTTTAATGCACTGCCAATGCGTTTTTGTGACCAGCCACTTCAACAAACCCGTAATTGGGTTCCATCAATTTTTAGAGATGCCTGAAGCAGCAGCAGAGGCCCATGTCACTACACAAAGACTACTGTCTTTGTTATTGTTCGTGATCATCGTCTGGAGAGCAAAAGATAACACTATAATCTATTTAAATAAAATTTTAAAAAAATCATGTTCCTCATAATATTTGCCTATGTGTCAGGTGCAACATGAAGAAACTGTTTCTTCAGGTGATGTCATTAACATTTATCCTTCTTGAAATAAGCATATTGAAATATATCAAGCATGTGAACAAAGCTGCCAGCTGTCCATCTTCTGACAAGCTGACCCTACTGAATGATGAAGCAAGCCATTTTAGGAGCCTGAAACAATGGTTACAAATGAAGAAAACAAAACAACTTTTCACTTAATTCCCCAAGCAAAATCCCTGTTCAAGTGCTTTTAATCCCCTCCCCACATAATTTAAAAAAATACCATATGTGACATGAAATGTACTGCTTTATAACAGCAATAAACAGAAATTCCAGTAAGACCTAAATGATGCGTGTCTCTCCCTGCTCTTCTGAATCCACTAACACATATTATGCTAATCCTCCTATGTTATTCTTTCAACAAGATCACCTGTAAAGGCAAAAGAACATCAATGATCAATTATTTGGAATCCTCCATTCCGTCAAACGCAAACTCACATTTACAGAAATGAAGGCTTTGGACCTGGTAACATTTGCACAAGCTATTTCTATTATGTAACGTATGACTAGCTCAACACACAATTAAATATTTACCAATTTCAGGCTTACTACTACTCAGAACACTTTCTGGATTAGACAAGTGTTACAGAAATAGGTACCATATAAAGAAACATGATACTTTTCAGGGTTTTAACATAATTTGTACTCTATAGCTGAGCTACAATAATTGCAAGAACAGGCTTGCAACAACTAGCATTTATGACTATTACTACACACAACCTGTTGTTTGCTTTTTCTGCCTTACAAATCAGCTTTGTCAGCTAAAATTATCTTCAAAACACATGTTGGCATTTTTTTTTTAGAGTCACAGTGTCTCATGTCCATACGGAGGTGCCAATGGATCCTGGAAAGCCACAAATGTATAATTTTGCTATTGTACTGAAGGCAACGTGGAATGTAAGAGACAATAAGGCAGAAACATGAAAATAAATTCCAGGCAGAGCAGGCATTAAGTAGTTAATTAAGAAAGTAATGAAAAGAAGATAGCATTAATTAATGGAAAAGAAGTGCTTTCTTAAACAAGGAGATATTTGCGAGAAAGGTAGAACATAGGAAGAAACTGATCTTAACCCAGAATGATATAATACAATTACATACAGATATATATCTTCCCATTTAACTTTTGAAGCCAAAAATTCTTAGTGCAACAGTATGTACTTTATATAGTGTATTAATGAATATGACTTCTCTATCACTGAACTAGTTCATCTTGAACATGTATTCTGACAGAAGTGCTGCTAAAGATTCTCCTGTATTATATATCGTAGTGAATTATAAAATTGTGATTTTTAAAATATTTAAACTCATCATAATTTGATTATTGCACAGTAAGGAAAACCATATACTTCTGCACTGACTATCTGCCTCACATAACATCCAGATATACAGTGTTTTGAATTACAAGAGAAAAATGGCTGGTATTCCATAATGCTATGGAGAACATGTACCTACTACCTGATTTACAAATATTTACATTATAGTTAAGGCACTTCAAAGGACCAATTCCTTATCAAATCTGAATTTTATATCACTTCCTTTTAAACACGTATTTCTACTGAAAAACCTCAAATTAAAAAAATAAACAAAAAACAATNAGAAGAGTCTCCTCCCTAGGAAAAAGTAACTGTTAAGCTTTGGTTTTGGCATTACAACTGTCTTTTGCATAAGCAATGGGGGAAGGAGAGATTAGTTCTCAGCTGGAGGCTCAGCTCTGGTCAAGTAATTTTTCACACAATCATAGATACAATATACTTTTTATTTACTACACATTCACACACAGAGTACAATAGACTGCAGTTAAATACATGGATTTCAACTGTTTAACAGTGAGAGTTGGGGCTACTCACAATTGGTAGAAGCACAAGTGACACTTCACCCCTTAGGAAAAATCACTTCTGATAAATGCAGTATTTA
>WAAD01002791.1:19060-31997 GCA_013389945.1 Fregata magnificens
TATTTAATATTTATGTCACCTTTTTAATATTTAACATCTTCATGTTTGATCACAAAATGCATGTTTGGAAAAATATTTTAAATTTGAATGAATTGTAAGAATAAGCCTCTTCAATTTCCCCCAGCTTGCATTAAAGATGAGTGCTCTCTGGTTTCAAGCATTTGAAAGATGCTCCATTATCTGTTAAAGTGAAATAATTCCATGTTTTTCTATATTCACCAACTTTTTTACAGTTGTGTACAACAAAAAAAGATTACACACAAAGTTGGCCACTGGAATATGAAAGCTCTTCTTTTAGAGTTTTATCACATTCTTTATTAAACTTCTGATTTGGAATATAAATGAGAAAACCCTTAAAAGTGAGAAGCCTCTTTTACTAAGCCTCTGCGCATTGTAATATTCCAGCACACCTATCAGACTGATCTCTCTCAAATCTTCTAGCACTAAGACACAGAAGTTAAGTTGCTGATAATTAATCAATGGCTATAATCACTATGACAACCATTATAGCTAAAACAATTCAGCTGTAGTGGTCTCAAATCAATGTGTGATATCACATATGCTGCTATAATACCTTAGCATCAATAAATCAGGGAAAACCTGACCACCATAAATATAAGTAGTTTATACTTTTTTTTGTTGTCCATCTAAATTCAGACAGGATAATAATAACAACAATGTATTTTTAGCATGATAAACTCTAAATGAAGTCTTTATATATTTTCTTACAATGCTCAACATTCTTTTTAGTGCCTATTCTACTGAGGCCTAAGAGCTACCGAACATCTTTAACTGATATCATGCTTTACAACACCTACACTATGAAATAGTGACCAGTAACAATTCACAATCCAAATATTGCAAAACAAATCAAAATCCTTAAGCTAGGAGTTATAAAACATCAAAATTTGTTTATGTCACACTGGGGTGATTAAATTAAATAATGTTTTAAGGTATATTGCTTACTTTCTGTTGTTCATGTTGTTATAATTATTTGACAGAGATGGAGAGATCTTTGGTAAAGTTGAAAAATTGGATGCACCTGGGGACCTTTAAAAATATGAAAATGATAAATTAGATAAAAATGCTGAGATATTACAAACTATGAAAGAATGCTAACAAATGAACAATGCATATAAACAAGCATGGAAAAGAAATATTTTTTAAAAAGTGGGCAAAGCACTAAAAATACCCAGGACACGCAGCCCTCAGAATCCATCTTTTAAAACTTGAAATGCTTCACAGTACTTTAAACTTTCATATCATGTTGAAGAAACAGAGCTATTAAAAACAAAAAGCAAACAAACAAAAATATCACAGGCGACTGTGCTAAAAAAAAATGGTTTTCATTTTATAGTATGACTATAGCTATTTTGATGTTCTAAAACCTAGAATGTAAAGTTTCTAACACGGAAATTTTACGAATTTTTCATTTAGCCATAAATGGATGTTGAGATGAGATACAAAAATGATTAAAATACATACTTCAAGGTTAGTTTAATAACAGCATGAAACCATTTAATTAAAATTGTCTTATTAATATTGCTAAAAAAATTCCAGGATGTTATGCACAATACTAAATAACCTTTAAAAACCTTTTTTGCCAAAAGTAATAGCATTATCACTCACCCCCATTGTTTAAGACTATCTTTAAATATAAGAATACTGATCATTTTAATCACAAAGACCTCTGAACCTAACAATTAAAGACAATATGCAAGTGTCTTGCAGTGTTTTTTTCTTTTTCTGATCAAATCGTACAGGTAACCATGGAAAAGGTTCTGAATACTCAAAGAAATTTAGGCACCATCATGTTTTTGTGGGCCCTTTGCAACTCCAACTGGTTTGCAAAAATCTTCAGCTGTCATTGGAAAGCTTTGAAATACATATCACAATATTAAGAGAAGAAATTCTGCATGCTCAGGACTTTTTTTTAAGCACCTTTCAAGAATTAAACTCTGCAAGGAGATAAATATTTTTTACAGAGGGAATTTTCCCAAGTATATTTTCACATTTATTTTCAACTTTTTATTAATAAACCTTTTCCAAAAGAAAAGCTATATCACCATGTGAAGAAACTGTTATTTAATTTTTAAAGTATTCTGACCAACATTCATAAAGCTTTCCTGTAGATTTCCTTTATCAGTCTAAATCCTCTTCTTTAAACATTATCTTCAAAGAAGTAAAATACACAGACTGTGTCCACAAGAAAGATATAAAATTGAAGTCAGTTTAACCCTACTTAAATTCAAGACAAAAGTTAAATTATGCACATTCATACATGTAATTATTTTAGAAGCAGCTATTTGAACTGAGTCATTTTGGACTGAAATTGAACTTTTCAAATTTGAAGCTTTCATATAATTTAAACCAAATTCAAATGCAATACAGTTTTAAATTTAAAAACTCAATGTATAACTGTTGTCTAAAAAAATTAAAAGAAACCAGAATAAGCTACATAAATAAAGGTCCGGTTTCCACCAAAAACTAAAATTAAGTTGATTTGTTTCTTAGCGAAGATGACAATCAGTAGTTTTACTCTTTGATCTGTATCTAGTAGATCTACTAGATTTGATCACACCTCACCACATCTACTGATTTGATTTACTATCAAATAGAAAGTGATAATAACAGGTAAAATAGTAAGAGATTCCTACTACTCTGAGGTGTGAAGCCTTTCTGTTTGCTTACGGCTGCTTACATTGCTAAATTCTGTGTACAGAGAAGAACAGAATTCATTCACAGCTCTTACAGCTTTTAATACATTTCAATACTTGTGGGAAAACTTCGTTAACAACATTGGCAGAAATCCCCCCCATCATTTAAAACAAAAAAATAACATCAAAACAAGGATAATAAACAAATCCTGAAAAGACAGTAAGTGCTAATGCTGAATGTATTGTTGTACTTCAGTTCTGCCTTTAAAATTGTACAAAGAGAATGACCAAAACTATCTACTCATAAAACAACTGCAATGACTTAGGAATCTCCTAAGACAAAAGGAGTAATCAAATGTGCAACAAAACCTCAATTATGTTTTAAATGCAACGTTCTAAGACAAAGTATATATCCTTTTAGTAGTATACTAACTTCAGTATGTATTAATGTTACTGTGGTGTTAAAACACCACAGAAAGATGTCCAAAGAATACAGTTACTTGCTTGACAAGAATAGTAATTTTTAACCTCTGGTTGTAAAAAACCCAATCATCAGTAAATGGCCTTGTTTCTCACATGCAGGAGAAGAGTAAACCAAATTCTGAACATAGCTGGAAAAACATCAGGAACTATGTAACAGATAACTTTGAAAGGTAACTTTTTATGATCTAACAAACAAAACCCACAAAATTATTTATTATAGTTTAGCATTTTAATGGTCCAGAAAAAGACAGGTTAAAAACCAAACTTTACTGTAGTCCTATGCCATAAGAGATGGTAACTCACATTAGATACTGACTTCCCTACACACTTCATTAACCCTATGGTTAAACTCCCATAGTGATCCACACTAGAGACATAAATACGGACATCAGCAAAAACAACAGCAACCAGAACAACTCTTTTCCTCCAATAATCCCTGGGCATCTGCTACAGATTGCCTGGATCAAGATTTAAAAAAAAAAAAAGCTGACAAGGCTTCTTCAAGACAACTGGAAGAAGCCTAACATTCACATAAAGGCCCTAGTCCTTACAGGGGACTTTAACCGTTGTGATACCTGCTGGCAGGACAACACAGCAGGGCACAAGCAATCCAGGAAGGTTCTGGACTGCATTGATGACAACTTCCTGACAGAGGTGATAGATGAGCCAAGAAGGAGAGGTGCTTGGCTGGATCCAATACTTACGAACAAGGAGGAACTAGTTGGGGATGTGAAGGTTGGGGCCTTGGCTGCAATGACCATAAGATGGTGAAATTCAGGATCCTGAGAGAGAACAGAGCAGAAAGCAGTAACACAACCCTGGACTTCAGAGAGCAGACTTCAGCCTTTTCAGGGATCTGCTAGGAAAAGTCACATGGGATACAGCCCTGGAGAGAAGAGGGGCCCAAGAGAGCCGGTTGATATTCAAGGGCCATCTCTTCTAAGCTCAAGAATGGTCCATCCTGACAAGTGGAATATCAAGCAAAGGCAGCAGGAAGCCTACAAGGAGCTCCTGACCCAACTCAGACATGAAGAAAAAGTGTCTGAGTGAAAGCAAGGGCAGATAACCCAGGAGGAACATAGAGATACTGCACCATTATGCAGGGATGAGGTCAGGAAAACCAAAGTCTACCTGGTGTTAAATCTGGCAAGTGATGTGAAGGGCAACAAGAAAGATTCTACAAGTACACAAACAGCAAAAGGAAGACTATGCAAAACGTGGGCCACTGCTAAATGGGGCAGGGGCCCTCGTGACAATGGACACGGAAAAGGCTGAGGTACTCAATGCCTTCTTTGTGTCAGTCTTTACCAGTAAGACCAGTTTTCAGGAATCCCACACCCCTGAAATCAAAATCTGGAGCAAGGCTGACTTACCCTCAGCGGAGGACAATCAGGTTAGGGGGCACCTAAACACACTGGAGATACGTAAGACCATGGGACGTGATGGGATGCACCAACTGCTGAGGGAGCTGGTTGATGTTACTGTGATGGCACTCTTGTTTATTTGTGAAAGGTCCTGGCTATCGGGAGAGGTTCCTAAAGACTGGAAGAGAGCAAATGGCACCCATATCTTCAAGAGGGCAAAAGAGAAGATCTGGGGAACTACAGGCTATTCTGCCTCATCTCAATCCCACAGAAGGTGATGGAGCAACTAATCCTGGAAACCACTTCCAGACATATGAAGGACAGGAAGGTGACAAGGACTGGTCAGCATGGACTTATGAAATGGAAATGTTGCTTAATCAGCCTGATAGCATCCTATGATGAGATTACTAGCTTGGCAGATGAGGAAGGGGAGCAATGGATGTTGTTTATCTCAACTTCAGTAAGCCTTTTGAGACTGTCTCCTGTAACACCCTCACAGACAAGCAGGTGAAGCATGGGTTACATAAGTGTACACTGAAATGGATTGAAAACCAGCTGAATGGTTGGGCCCACATAATTCTGACCAGTGGTACACAGTCCACTTGGAGGCCAGTCACTAGTGGTATGCTCCAGGGGTCAATACAAGGTCCTATATTCTCTAACACCTTTATTAATGACCAGAACATCAGGACAGAGTGCACCCTCAGCAAGATTAGAGATGGCACAAATCTGGGAGGAGGGGCTGATACACGAGATGGGTGTGCTGCCATTCAGAGGGACCTCAGCAGACTGGAGAAGTGGGCAGACAGGAACCTCATGAAGTTCAATCACAGGAAATGCAAATCACAGCACCTCCTGCACCTGGGGAGTAATAACCCCAGGCACCAGTACACACTGGGGTGTGCGGGGCCAGGTGACCAGATGGAAAGCAGCTTGGCAGAGAAGCACCTGGGGTCCTGCTGGACCAAAAGACAAACATGAGCCAGCAATGTGTCCTTGGGCCAACAACCTTGTGGGCTGCATCGGGAAAGCATTGCCAGCAGGTCAAGGGAGGTGATCCTTCCCCTCCCCTCAGCACTGGTGAGACACCCCTGGAGTGCTGGGTTCACTTCTGTGCTCCCCAGTACCAGAGAGACAGGGATATACTGGAGCAAGTCCAGTGAGAGGCCACAAAGGTGATCAAGGGATTGCAACATCTGACCTACGTGGAGAACCTGAGAGAGCTGGGATTGTTCAGCTTGGAGAAGAGAAGGCTCCAGAGCAATTTTATCAATGTGGAGAAATACCTGGTGGGGGAGAGTAAAGAAAACTGAGCCAAACTCTTCCCAGTGGTGCCCACTGAAAGGACAGGAGGCAATGGGCACAAAGTGAAGCACGGGCAATTCCATTTAAATATAAGAAATTTTGGCTTACAGTGAGGGTTATCAAACAGTGGGATAGGTTTTCCAGGGAGGCTGTGGAGCCTCCATCCTTGGAGATACGCAAAATATGCCTGGACGCAGTCCCAAGCAACTTGCTCTAGGTAACCCTTCTTTGAGCAGGGGATTGGACTAGACAATCTCTAGAGGTGCCTTCCAACCTCAACTATTCTGTGATTCTGTGAAAAGCTTAGCTGATGTTCTGAAATGATCCTGCCCTTTTCAAGCATTATAAATTTTTCACACTTTCCAATATTCTATATTTTGACCTTTCTGAACATGGCATTTTATTCCCTGGCCTCAGAATTTATGTTTACAATTTGTACTCTTCTAAAACAAGCACTACAAAGAGGTAGTCTCAGCAGGAACTGGTGTGAGACCAGTGTGTGACCCATGGCAGGACTGTAGGAAGGTATCTGGATGGATACTATTTATGATGACAAACTAATACTCCTAATGCATCTCACACAGAAGACTCAAAAGCAAGTGTCAATATTTCTACCCCTTTAAACATTTATTAGATTTTCATAAAGTTTTAAACAGATGTAAAAACCTGTCACCATTATTGATTGTTGATAGTTTCTCTTTGAACCCACTAAATTTTGCAAACCTTCCGCTATTACAATGCATTTGAATACCAATTTCAATCAGTCTTTCTGATAGCTGCCAAACCGCAGAAACATACCCCAGCTTCACAGTAAAACTATTCATCCTCATTTGCTGGTTTACTTATAGCCTTCTCTGACACCAGTGTTCTCAATTACCATTTTACTTGTCCCCAGATCAAACATTTTCCAGAAGATATTCTTTAATTTATATACTGCTCCTGAATGTCTTCCATAAAGTGGAATGGAAATTTGGCAGAATAAAAGCAGATACCATCACCAAGAGTATTTCCCCACCAAAACTTCCAAAAGAATCCGTGACACTGAGTTATCTAAATTCTTTTAACCTTCAAAATCTACATCTAAAATTTGACTCAGAATTTACATTTCTACTAAATGCTTTGTGAGGTCAGAGAATACTTCAAGTATTTTGCATCCCATTCTTTCTGCTGCTCTACATTCTCAATTCTTTGTGTCATAACATCTGGCTAAGCAAGATTATACTGTTCATATGAAGCTTAAATTGAACTCAGACTTCATTAAGCAACTTAATAGAAGCTAGTGCTCCTAATAAAAGTGCTTGGGATAAAACATTAAAGATAAAGAATCGCTGTCCTTCAAATGATAAGCAATGATACTATAAAAATGTTTTAAAACAACACTGAACCTCAATTACATGAATGCAGAATATCCAAAGGAATAACAGGAACTTAAAAGAACTTTTTATGAAAGATGTGCTCAAGAACCAGCCAACAAAGGGAAAAAACACAGTTAACTATTTGTAAGGCTGATATCATGGTAGTTTACTAGTAACTAGTTCCAACTGCTCTTCAAAACCAACAGGACATGATTTAGATTCTGGAAACAATATTAAAAAAAGTTTATCCATCTAAATGAGAAAAACCACACTCAAGTCTTTCTATTCACTTGCCATTATGAAGGTGCTGTTGATAATGGCAGCAAAAAGAACAGAAAAGAAAAAGAACATCGTACTCTGTTAACTGATGACAGCCCAACAAAGGACAAAAGCAACATGCTGGTAATGTAGACCGCAATTTAAATAATACTTATGTGTAAATATTGTGCTCTGGAGATAGAAGGACAAACTATCCATGAAAACATTTACAGATAAGAAAAATGCTGATAAAATACATATATCTACGTTCACCTAACAGATATGCTATGCTTTGAAACAGAAATCTAAATAAAATAAGCTAAGTTTTACAGTTTTTTACTATGGATTTTTTTTTCTACTTTTAAGCAGGGTAACTTATATAATTGGCTGAAATCAACAAATTAAGCAACATATACACAGGTATTCACCATTATTATGTCATGTTCTACAATGTGCAGCACTTACCACAAATACACTATTTGGCATATTTTCAGCTAAAACATCTGAAGGCCGATTTTCAAAATAAAATGTTAGTTTTAAAACCAGGTTTTTTTAAAAGCAAAGTAACATGTGAAAATAGTTAAGCTATAGTGAATAACATGACTTAAATTCACAACTTACTTAGGAGTTGAAGGACCTCTTGGCCACGTTCCATCCTCATTCTTCTGTTCTATGACCAGTACCTACCACAAAAAGTGTAATAAGAAAACTGAAATAAAAATATCAGTAGATTGCTTTCTGTTCCAGTCTTTTTCAAGGATTTGCTGACATGTGATTGAGATGGAAAAGACTGATGTTTAAGTTACTATTCCCTGAAGTTCAAGAATATTCCATTCAATTACACTGCACCTTCCTCTTGCTCTATTTACTTTTTTCTACCCACATCTTAATTTGTGCAACTTTGGGCAAGCCACTTAATATTTGTGTGCCTCAACAATCCATGAATAAAATGGCAAGACCTTACCTCTCAAACAGGTCAGAAGATGACCTGCAATGTCTAAACAGCATCTATGAATCTACAGAAATCACATGTCTATAGAACAGCCCTGTTAAGGAAGGGATATTCCTGAAAGAATTTTGCCTCACACACAACACAGATCGGTAGGAAAAAAACCCCAAACTAAACTATTTTCTGCCTTGATAGCGTTATAATGGTACCTGTCTGGTTACTCCTGTATATTTACAAAAGCATTCATCTAATATTAGTTTTCCAATGGGACAGTTGGTTAATGAAATTAATTTCATTTAAGTTGTTATTGGTACAAAAGGGAATACAGAACACTCAGTCCTAAACACAGGCATCAAGCGCCATTTGAAACGCCTTTGGGTATTTGAGATATCTGCCCTACGCTGGCAGATATGACACAGGACCTACAAAAAGCTCATGCCTTTCTGGATTGACAGCTGGGATAGCCAGATCATTTGAAATGGCAACTAGACTCCAATATTTAAACTGAATCTAACTCTTAATTTCCAATGCAACTAATTCTGCATAACTGTACACTGATGTTTCAGGACGCTAATTAACTACCATCCTATGCCTGTATATGTCTACACAGTGACATACATTCCCATATGTACTTATGCTCAAAACCTTATACATAAGTCATGCTGCCACTTGAAGATGTAATCACATTTCCAGTCTGAATACACTAAGACATGACATTGAAAACTAGCTTTCTATCATGACCTGCTTTCTATCTGGAAAAGAGTAGTCTGCTGTCTTTGGTTATGAATGCTGTAAGACAGATTCTGCCATATTTCCTTCCACTGGCTCTCAGAGACTACTGGAAGGAAGATTCAGACTTAGAAGTTCAATGGAACCCCTAAAGGTTCACTTCAGAAACCAACTGATAAATTCAAAACATTAATTTACTCAATCACATACATAGTTTAGAATTACACAGTAAAAAATAACTATTAGGTTAGATAGACTGTAATAGTCAGCATAACTATTATTAGATTAGGAGGCTCAGCTAGAAAAATAACAACCTTGTGTGTCAGCAAGTGCAACTGACCAAACACACATGGTCTACTATGACATTTAGCATTTTCAGAAACCATGGTTAAACTCTGTTTCGAACAATATTTGTTTTGCTGAAAGTACAGATGTCACCTAGAGATCTTTTTATGGCTATATTAGACCATGCTTGCTTCATAGTTAATGTTTCACTGGGATGGAGGCAATTTGCAAGTTACATCTTTGGCGCAAATCTTTTATGGGAGATGTGGGCTCTTCCAGCAGGACCTCTGCATTGTTAAAGTTACCTGTGTGAGGGTTTAAGTGCATGCAGCATGAACCTAAAGGGCACAATAGTTCAAACTGTTATTTTGGTGCACTGATTACTTACCTTCCATGCCATAAAAGAAAACTGAAGCACAGCATAAATACTGCTGGTAAGTAGGTTAGAGTCATGTATTTCAAGGCAAAAGGAAATACTTTAATATAATCTTGCCTACAATTACTGCCATCAAATTTCATCCATTCTTAGTCGTAGCACAACAGCATGAGCTACAGCTGTTGCAAAAACATCCAACTCTATTTGAAAACTAAAGAATCAATGTAATAATCTGAAAAGTTATCCTAACGATGAAATTGTTCAATCAGTTCACATTTATATTTGTGTAGCTTTAACATCCAATATTGGATCTTTAGAGTCATCTGGAAAGGTAAAAAAATTATCTTGTAAGAAATCCTCCCATAAAGGGATTTTAAAGTGCTTATATAGTCTCATGCTAAAGCAGGTTTTCGAGCTCTTTGGTCTCTATAGTTCTTATCTGAAGTATTTTATTTTTTCTTAATTTCTTTCTGAAATCTGGACAGTGGAATTTGAGTAGAAGACATTATTCTTTTAGAGTACCTAAAAAGTTCTTCAAATTTTGGGTTTCATCAGAGGAACATATCCCAGAACCTAGGAATATTTTTTTATTTCAGGTTTTACCAAATTCAAGTCAGCAATGTTAAGTTCATTTACTTTTAATTCACCAGGAGAGTTAAACTTATCTTTCATCCTGAAAATACACTAAAAGACTACTTTTATTTTGATGAATTTGTTTATAAAATCCTCTATCCCTAACACAATCTATTAGGAGGCAATTTTCATTTAAAAAGAAGGAAAATTCATTGGGTACAGCTACATTTTCATGAGCAAAAAAATAATGTAAAAAGAAAGAAATAACATTACACTGTACCTGTCCCTGGTATAAACCAGCATCCTGTATGGTACTGTCTGGTTTATTCAAAGGTTCAAAAGTATTACTCATGTATTTGTTCCACAATCTGGTCTCTTTTTCACATGGAATATTGAAGATTTTTCTTATCTCTTTTTCAATTGTATCTGTTTTGAAAGGGAGAGAACGCAAGTTTAGCATTTCACTATAAAACCAGTATAAGGCTGAATAAAGCATCAGAATCACCTACCCTTTTCTTATATTCAAAATATGAATGAAACTGTAGAAATAGCCATGCAACTACATCATGTTGTAGGACAAGCAGGAAGTCGCTAGTTTGCTTGCCTTTAAAATGGGAACAGTCAGAGAACTATTTTCTTCCCTCCTGAATCTCTTAGCAAAGCAGACCAAATAAAGACAAGTTGATAAATAACAGATGACAGGAGGTGCTTAGGTACCCATCTAATAATTTCTCAGAGTGTGGTAACACAGGAGTGTGGGTGGGTAGGGAATGATTAGAAGCAAGACCGGCAGCAAAATCAGGTGCACGGAGTGCAAGCCATTCTGTTCCTCTCCCTAAATCAAACCCTTTTTGGTTTTCACTCTTCTACTACTCATATCCCAGTGCAATTTGTACTAAACACAATATATATGCATAAAGTTTAATTTACTCACTCACAGAAATTAAAGACTACTCTGTAAAACTGAAGTGCATATATTTATTTTAAAAGGATGATGAAAGATTTTACATCCCTGAAAGATTTAACATAAAAAGGTCTGCCAGCTCCTACTCTACCTGACAGAAATACAATCAGAACTGTAAGGCAGTATAACTATTGTCTACAACTGAAATTTAAGAAGTCCATAATTAAATCCATTCGTCTTATGCAAAAGTAGAGTTTATTAAAGAGTTCTTCAATTTGAGCTAATACGTACAGTGCTATACCACAGCAACCTCACTTAGATTTTTTTTTTTTTTTTTTTACTGGTACACTCATAAAGCTCCATAGCAGCCAATCCTCATAACAACTAACACAGAAAACAAAACAGGAGTCAAGAAATGTAGTTTATTCCTGATGATCACTGAAAACACAATTATAAAACTGGGTACTGTAAGCTCTTTGAGAGACATTCCCCTGAAGTCTCAGGATAAAACACCAGTATGTCAGCTCCACTAGCATTCCTCTTGCTCTCTTTTACTTAAGATTATTATTTTCTCTTCCACTATGTCAAACATGAAGTCAAAATGAGACCTGAAGCTTAAAAGTACCTTCTAAAAATGCAGCCATTGGCTCGTGAAATGCATGACAACTGGCCAATATAATATTTGTAGGCAACTGAATACAATTTCCTTCTATACTAGTTAACACGCATTTTAGTATGAAAGCAAGTGTTAGACTGGATCATCTGTTTCTGAATAGAAATGATATGTAGGCAAGGTAGGTGCTACAAACAAGGCAAGAGGCTGTTACTTGATTTATTGACTGTTTTAAAAAAACCCCATGTACTGTCTGATGATTTCAAATGATGAATTCAAATGATTTCAAATAACTATATTTGAATGTAAGAATGAATCTAGTCAGCAACAATCTTCCAAAAAAAAAAAAATCCAGATTTATCAATGACTTTTACTAAAAGAAGAATTTACAAAAGATAATTTTTCATTATATTATTAATATCAGAACAATTAATTATTTGAGCATTGCAGTTCATATTCTTCACAAGTACTAAGTTAACATTTATTATGTTAATTTTTAACATATTCCAGCTTCACTAACAGAACTGTTATGAGACAGGAAGCACCAATCCTATCAGATAACTACACATTATGTCCAAGACTCTGAGAAGAGCATGTTCCACTTGACTATTATGATAATTTTGAGACTGTGAAACTAAGGTTGTTTTACATACTTCCATGAACTTAACCAATGCACACTTTATAATTCTTCGCGCCGCCCCCCAGCAAGTATCACTGAAGTGCTGGCTTATGTGAAGTGAAAGTGCCTGTTCCAGTATAAATGAAAACATTACATTCAAATAGGTATGGTTTGAGGCATATTGTGTACGGGGTTCTCCTCTAGTAGTGTTATACACATCCTATGTATGAGATTATTAGTACTAGGACTATGTCTAAAAGAGACAGGAAGAACTGCCCTTTAAAGATGCCTCTCACTCCAGCAGCTATATAGCCACAATTTGAGATCAATTTGAGGGTTAAAGGTTATGGATCCCATATAGGATATATCCTATATCATTAAAAATCAGATAGCTCCTCCAAAAAAACAGCTGCCTGATTTAAGTACTATTTTGCAAGACTATGTGGAAGAGTCTTGATGAGATGCTG
>WAAD01002793.1:2311-13694 GCA_013389945.1 Fregata magnificens
TTTTTTTTACTGTTTCTTAAGTAGTCCGTTCAATCTCTGGATGGGCTTACTTGTATTAGGACGAACGATGTGTGAAATACTGCTCCGGTGCAACATATTTAGTAACTTTTGGGAATTCCATATTATGTTTATTTTGCAGCTTATTTTTGAGAGCCATACCAGCCAAATCATCTTTAATATGGTAGCTTTAATCTAATTGATGGAAACAATCCTTGGTTGAAATAATCATGACTGATATGGGATGGTGAGCAGAAATAGGTCAGGTGCTTCCTTCAAAATTCCATTAAACAGTTTCAGGTGTGCATTTTTCTGTTTTCTTTTAACCTGTCTTGCTCATTGTAGAGTAGAGAAAATCATGGTTTGCTGGAACGATTGGCCAGTCTGGCTTCAACTCATATGAATGACATGGATACAATTCAGAAACTCGAATTAGATCTTCAAAAGTTAACTGCTCAAAAGAGAACATATGAAGAGAAAGGAAAAAAATTTAAAGAGGACAGTGAACAGGTAAGTTTTAATTGCCATCTGGGTNCAGTGAACAGGTAAGTTTTAATTGCCATCTGGGTGCTTTTATTTTAGTTTAAATAATTTTTTCAGTTACTGAATTTATCGAATGCATGATTTGAGAGTTACTAAGTAACTTCACTTTTGGTGGGGGTGGCAGTGAAGGAAGGAAGTCCATATATGCTTGTTAAAATGTAAGAGCTATTTCTTCCTCCTTTGTAATTTGTATGTTATGCTTACTTCTTTGTGTGTACAGAAAATCTTAAAACTTCAGAATCAGAATAAAGAATTACAAGAACAGAAAGAGACCTTAGAAATAAAGCTCCAAGAAAAAAATGAGGAAATGAAAGGTACAATAACTAAAAGGAGTTTTAAAGGAGTTATGAAGGAGTTATAGTGGGGGAAAGTTGTAAAGTCAGGTTTTCATCAAAGGTAAATGACTTTTGTTCTAATAAAGCAATATAAATGCTGAATTTATAGTAAATTAAAAGTTGGTCCTAAGCTTCTCTTGCTTAGAATGTGTAGTGCAAATGCTTTTAATTTAATAATTAAATTAAATTTGTTCTTTCAGTAGCAAAAGCTCTCCTCCTATTATGTTTTCTGTCTCATACATGTGCATTCCTTCGAAGTGTCACTTTGTCCTTGGTTCCTTTAATATACTGCTTTTATGAATCTAATTTCAAAGGACACAGGCAGCACATGAGATCAAATATACTTTAGCTGAATAACACTTAGGTGTTTCAGAATCTTTTTATTCTATAGCATTACTTGTAAAATTTACTGTGATAATATTTGGCACTTGAAAGAGTAATTTCAGCCTTAAAATACGTTAAGCATTGCTCATTAAAACAAAACTTCTCATTGTGGTCATACTGTTTTAATAAATGCACATAATTGCATTAAGGTCTTTGAAATATTGAAATATTTTTTGACAGAGAAAATGGATGACCTCACGAAGCAACTCTTCAATGATGTACAAAAAGAAGAAAATCAGAGAATGTATGGAATCTAAATTTTATTGCTTTGAAACAGCATTCATTTTTTTCTCTTTCCCTGCCTTCCTTTCTCCTCCTGTAAATGTATTATGTTCACATCACTTATGAATCTGTCAGTGTTCTTGGACATTAATGCTAGTACTGAAGTACTTCAAGTCCAGTTGAGGAAAAGCACATGCTTGCTTGTGTGTCAGTCACATGCAGGAAATTATATTGTAGACTTGAGACTGCTTTTGCAGTTTCCTGTCTTTTCATGTGTCTTTCTGAGAATTGAAAGGCAACCCTGATCATAATGGTTTATTTGGAGATAGCCTCAGAATTCAGTCAGGGCTGGAAGAGCAGCTGATGGCCATACCAGTCAGAATTCCTGTGAAGTGAATATTAAAGGACAGAACTGAAAGATTCAGCTTGAAGGAAAGGCAGTGTTTGTAAAGGACATTTGGCTAAAAATATAGGGGAAAAACCTTCCCCCTCACCCCCCTGTGGTATTTCATTTGCAGTATTAAAAATCCTATTATTTAGCAGTAAGTGGTTGTTGCTTTGCAGCATGCTTTTCTCAGATCAAGTGTTTATTTTCCAGTAACTCTCTTCCAGTATAAGACAGAGAACCTTACGTACCAGATAAATGCTGTTCTCTGAAGTGCGAAGAGTGCAATCAGTCACTGTTCCTGAGGGTTGGAAGCTGTGTGGTGTTTCAGCTCAGTCTGATTTCAGCTGCAAATAACTTCAGACTATACTAAGAGGACTTCTTTCTGCTTTGCCCATTAGCTATATTATGTTGGAAGCCAGTCCATTCCAGCAGGGACTAGTAGAAAATTGAAGGCTTCTTGCAATGTTTTACTGAGAAGGACACACAGCGTTCTGTTGCTGTGTTCTTCTTCAGTGCTGACTGTAGCCGTGAATGTAGCGGAAAGCTGCTCAGGTAGGCTAACTCTCAAAGAGTTAGAGAATTAGCCTTTAAGTGGAAAAAAACCTCAATTTTGCCCTGAATTCAGTCCAAATATCTGAATTAGATGTAGGGAAATCTAGGGACATTCTCATCCCATTATCATCCATTTTGTAGATTGATTCTGAGGATGTAGGACAGCATTTTCAAGTAATAATGGTTCATTTAAGTTTTCTTCAATGAAACATGTCCTTCAAATTAAAACAAAACTAAAGCCCACTCTTTCACTTATGAATGTACAAAAATAAAACCACCTTTTCATTGTCTTGTTCAGGATACTTGAGAAAAAATTCCAAAATCAGAAGCAGGACTATGAAAAGGAGATTGAATTGCTCAAGGGAGAAATTAAGATTCTGAAAGAAGAAAAAACTCAGCTACAACATCAAATTCGGCAAGAAATTGTCATTCAGGATGGCTTGAAAATGGAAGTTGGACAACTTAGAAAACAAGCACAGGTAAAGTATGACACATTTCATTTTGGAGTCTTTGCTAGATAAAGCAAGTAGAGAATGTGGGTGTTTTGTTTATAGATTACCTTCACTATTTTTTTTATCTCCAGTGCGTTTTTAGAAGAAGTTGTAGTTAATAAGCTGTATTTGATACACCACTACGTTGCATTGTTTTCATATAGTACACAATATGAGTAAGTTATTGCTCGCAGGAATAAGTGCATGTTTTGAAGGCACATGAATTGTGCCTGAATATTTATACATTTAAATGTGTTGGTCTTTTTTTCTTCCTTTTTCCAAGAAGTATTAGTTTTTCAGGGGATTTTTCATAAATGTAGTTTATAAACTGAACCTGAAAATAGTACTTTCATGTAAAGTCACATTTTTTTATCTGAGTTAATTCCATGACACAAACATATATGTTTTCACTATATCACATACTGTTCTGCTCCGATGCCTGAGAACCAGATGCTTTAAACACAACACATTTTAAGCCTTTTACTATAGGAACTTGTTCTTAATTATAATTATCTTTATGAGTTAACTGATACTCAGCCTTTGTCATTCACTTCTTGTCTCGATCTATAATTTTTGTCTGATTTAGAAAATACCTGAGTTGCAAAAGGAAATTGAACTGCTGCAGACACAAAAATTGGATGTTGAAAAGCAGGCCCAGTCACAGAAGCGAGAATTGAGGGGTAAGCTACATACTAGATAATTCAGAGAATTTACCAAGTACAATGTGAACCAGGCCAGTTTAAACTGATTTCTTCCATGTTAGCTTTGACAAAAATCCAGTTCTCTTTCCCATCCCATAGTGATTTCATTCTATTCATACCTTTACTCACAAGGGGAAAAAAAACCCAAGAGGTGAGTTTTACAAGGTGATCACTGAATACTGAGATCCGGGGTACCCCTTTGAAGAAACTCTGATTTCAAATATTTCTCCTTTGTGATTAAAAATCAATACTAATAGCTTAAACTTCACTTAGATTTTAACAAGTAGCTTGTATAGACCCAAGAATACGGAAACAATACATTATCTAGCTTTCATTCATCCTATCTTTAGCCTTAGGTCCAATAAATGTCAAATACGCTTAAATAACTTGCCGAGTTGGGTTCTCTTTCAGAAAAGGTACTTAATAAGAAGCATTACTGTTGTGCACTTTGTTCAATGCTAACAATGTCATAGAGCAAACCTGTATCTGCAGCACTTAATGTAGTAACCTAGCACTAGATGACAAATAATCTATACAACTCTAGCAGTTGTCCAGATTCAGAACAGAAAGATGTAACTTTGCATTGAAAGTTTGATGTGCTTAGAAAAAAACCCAATATTGGTGGTATACCTGTCTAGTGCACCTTACATGTCCAGAAGTAGAACCAAGTCCCTCATCATATTCTTGTAAATCAGATATATTTACTGAGTACCAGGAAAGAACCTTGCAGATTTAGGAAGAGGTTGGTTTGATTTTTATAATCAAACTTAATTTGAAATGTGCGGAGAAAATTATTCATGTAATAAACTTTGTTTTTTCCAGAAAAGATGTCAGAAGTTACAAAACAGCTTCTTGAAAGCTATGATTTTGAAGATGTAAGAAGCAGGTAATTTTGTTCTGAGGTCTCTTTAAAAAAGCCTAAGAAATGCATTTTTTTCACCTGCACGCTAATGATACTGCCTTGTATGCTAGACTCTCTACGGAGGATTTGGAACACTTAAATGAGGATGGAGAACTGTGGTTTGCTTATGAGGGCTTGAAAAAAGCTACAAGGTTAGTTCAGTTCTTCAATGTTTTTATAACTCCAAGCTGTGATCTAGAAAATAAATGGAAAGATCAGTGAGTAAGTAATTTGACAGTGCAATACTGAACATCTGTTTAAGAAATGAACAAATGCTACATTATATGACTGGCTGAGCAGCTTAAAATCACTTTAACAAACTTTTACCAAGTCAGTGATATAAGTGTGTATGTGTCAGTCAGGGAAGTGTGTTTCCTCTGAGATATCACACCTAACTTTCAACTCCCTTAATGCACAGGTGATGTAATGGATTGTCTGCGTGTTAACCGCAGTACATTTTTTTCACTTTATATTAAACTTGACCCATTGCATCAAGGTTGTACTACATCTGTCATGTTCTTTCTCCCTTTTTTTAACAGAGTATTGGAAAGTCATTTCCAGTCTCAGAAAGAAATATATGAAAAAGAGATTGAAGGTTTGAACTTTAAAGTTGAACATCTTAGCCAAGATATTAATCATCTACAAAAATTATTTCGAGAGGAAAATGACATAAATGATGGTATTCAACTTGAAGTTAGCAGGCTAACTTCAGAAAACCTGGTAAGATCAAGGTGCTGTAAAGCAAAGTATGTTTTTGTTACCAAAATACCAAATACTCAAAATCTTGGCAGTCATGTCCTTGAAATCTCAAGGCTTGAACAGATAGGGCCATCTAAGATTGCATATCCATACAGACTCTTTCCCTGCCTGCTGGGGTAGTGTGTTAGGAGGCAGCCAAATTTATTGTCCAAGCATACAGCTTGTCAGGGCAGCCTCACAGAGGCTGTTTCCCTTTTCTTTTGCGTAAACCTGCATTGAGATTTGATTCTAATCATAGAATGGCAAAATACCATTTTATAAACTCTGACTTGGTGTGTAGTGCACACACAGGCTTTGGCTTCTGCTGTTGACAGCTAGGGAGACACTGAGAGTCTTTAGAATGCGTTTGAACCCTTGTACACTTATGTGGCTGAATATTCAGATTTTATAAAAGATGTTTTGAACTTCAAAATGTTGCTGGGATGTCCATTGCTGCACTCATACAGCTGCTTTTTGCAGTTTCTCAACAACGCGAGGAACTTTTGAGAGGTGTAATAATTTCTACAGATATGCACCTTTATACTGGAAGTCATGAAGAAACAAATATTTATTTAGGTTTTTTATTTACATAGAATTTTAACTGAAAAATTAATCAGAGGTTTAGCAGTGACCAAAAAGTTAGCTCACCATACCTTTTTTATTACCTACCTAATTTAAACTTCTCATCTGATAATTAAAAAAAAATAGCTATTTTTAGGTCAGGTCATATATTTTTCCGATGGAACACTTTCGGTATTTCAGATTTAATGAAAAGCAGTTTTGTGATACTGTAACTTTCTATGGGTCAGTATTATAACAGTGTACTGGGTCTGTCTGGGATGGAGTTAACTTTGTAGCAGTCTGTATGATGCTGCATTTTTGATTTGTGGGTAAAACAGTATTGATAACACGACAGTGTTTTGGCTGTTGCTGAACAGAGCTTGCACAGTGTCAAGGCTTACTCTTTTTCCTACTCTGCCCCACCTCAGCAAGTTAAGCTGGGGGTGGGCAAGAAATTGGGAGGGGACACAGCCCAGACAGCCGACCCGAGCTGACCAGACTGATATCCCCTACCATACAATGTCATGCTCAGCTATAAAAACAGAGGTAGAGGAAGAAAAAAAGGGGGTGTTTGGCTTTATCTTGATTTTATCTTGACCCAGATGTTTTCTTGCTTCTGCTCTTCCTGTTCTCTTCCCTGTTCTGCTGGGGCATGGGGTGGGGGTAGGGGGGGAGTGAACACCTCTGTGGGTGCTTGGCTGCTGGCTAGGTGGGGTCAGTCCACAGCAACCAGCTTCAATTTTCATTGTACTGAGGCATTCAAGTTCAGAATTTAATTACTTCATTCTTTCCCTGTAGTCAGAGGACAGAACTTAGCATCTTTTTCTCAGAAGCCTCTTTAGAGCTATTTCTGTCTCTCAGGTTGACAAGCTCTACGATTTGATAGTGAAAAACCAGATGCCTGTGGGATTTATGGTGGTTACAGTTTTGTGCAGTTCTGAGGCTCTCCCCACCAGAGGGCAGCTAAGCATATCAAGTTCCTAACAAATTGCAGGCAAGGCTTAAGACTCTAATTATTAGTACTGTGTAAAACCTATCTAACACAAGGAAGTGATATTATTCCAGAAGATAGTATATACCATATTATTTTTCTGCTGAGTGAAAAATAACTAAAGAAATATTTTCAAAACAAAGTTACTAAAATTGAAAATATAAGGAAAAGTTACTTATAATGCTATTTTTAAAAAATGATTTTGTAACATATTGATTTTTTTTCCAATGTTAATTGAGCTAGGGAAATTAAAGCCACGATGCAATTTCCTTTAAACTAGAACAGAAGAATTGTAGTACTGGGCCAGTCCAAACATTTCGTTAGCTCACTATTTCATTTTTAAGAGTGGCCAGCAGCAGATGCCTCCAGAAAAGTTAAACAAGTCAGGCAAGCAGGTAGCAGTACTCCCTCACAGTGTCTACCCAGTGTTTGACTATTTGCAGTTGAAGGTATTCCAGTGTCATAGGAACTATTGCAGACACTTGAAAACAAGGAAGGTGCAGAAATACACAAATCTCCTTTTTTGTCTAAAAGGTGATCCCAGATCTTAAACAGCAAGTTTCTGAACTTGAAAATCAGAAATTAGATCTTGAAAACCGTCTTCAAGAACAGACTGTAAAGTTGAAAGGTAAAGTACCAGTATGGTCCCTAGTCTTACAGTTGTTTAAGATGAACATGCTGAATTCCCTGTATTTGAATTTTTAAAAGCTGAAGCAATATTACATGATAACTTCATTGCCTTATTACTTACTTTCTTGCTAGTAAAATGTAAGAAACACGATGAAAAAAAAGTGTTGTGTAGTTCATATCGCTGTTATTAAAGAATAAAATATATGCAAGTATGTGTATTTTTTCTTTTTTTAACCTTTTTTAGGTCATTCAGTTCTATGGTTTGGATGCCTGCAAGTGTATTCAGTAGGGTTCTGCTAAGAATATGTGTAATGTAGTATGCCCTTTGGAAACAATCATAAAAAGGAAAGATGTTTTGGAACATAAGGCATACTCTATGAGGTGGACTTCAGAGGGTGTTGAAAAATTCAGAGTGGGAGACAGAGGGAAAAGTTCTTGCTAAACTTGCTTGTTTGGAAGTGCTTCTCAATTTAGGAAAGCATACTTTGCTGAGGTTTCTGAGTCTCTCTAACTGTAGTATCTTCCTAGGCAATTGATTTAAAATTTGCAAGTAGTTTTACTGTCAACTGCAAGAAGTTAGCAGTGTCAAAGTTCCCCATCCCATATAATCTTCTGTGTCCTGTGGAGTAGTCAGATATTTCTCTGATATATTATCTGGCATGTCATTCAATTTCGTTAGATGAAACAATATGAGTGTGAGAGATTTACTGAGTACTAGTACAGAATAGCAAGCAAATGTGATTTTTGTTGTTTTTCTTTTGTTTTGGGTTTTGTTGCTAATTATTACTGAAAAAAATGAAGAGATGTCTAATCGACTGCATTATGAGCTAGAAGGAGATAGAACACAAAGACGGTAAATGTATATATTTCTTTTTTTTTTTTTCAATGTAAGAAATGTAGTTGTCATAAGCTAGGGTAACAAAGTCACTTAAACTCTTTAAAGTACCACATCCAATGTAAGATTCGCCTTACAGCCTTGTGTACAGTTAATAAGTAATGGACAAGTATGATATGACTATGCTTTAACAAAAGACGAATACGAGACAAAGCTTCCTATCTATCTATTCTTAGAACAAATGAGGCACAGAATGAAATAGATGTAAAAGAAAAAGAGAGGCTGAAAGTCACAACTCAAGAAATTGAGGGCCTGAGCAATGGTTTGACACAAGATGAAATCCAGGATGAAGTAAAAAGCAAGATAAAGCAAGAAACAACTCGACTTACTGTGGAAAACATGGTGAGGAAATTAAACTGTCATTAAGAAACTGTACCTGAAATGCAGGATAAAAAGAAAGAAATCATGGTTTCATGGTATGGGCAGGGTGTTTTCTCAATTCATTGGGGGAGAGAAAAGATATGAAGGTTTCCTATTTCTTCCACCAAATTTAAGTAAAAGCACATCATAGTACTCTTTAATTGTGGCAATAAGATTTAGCAGTAGAAGACATTTTTTAATTGTGGTTGCTCTGAACTCACTGACTTTGATTATTACAGGATCTTGAAGAAAAACTAGACATGAAAGATAGAATAATAAAAAAATTGGAGGATCAGATCAAAACTCTTACCAAGACTATTGATAAAAGTAAGATATTGTTATGTGATTTTTTTTTTTTTTTTAAATACAGATTTGGATGTTCAGTGTGTGTTTGAAAGAAAGTATATTTAAAAAAAAGAAAAAGGTAGGGTTTGGGCTGTGGTTAGAAATTTAAAAACCTTAGAAAAAAGTGCCAAGGAACCATCAACAGAAATTATATAAAAGCCCTTTCCTGTATTTTTTTTCCAGCTAAATAATGGGCACATATGGGAGCTAGACTATATGATAAAAGATTAAGCCAGGGGCATCAGGTTCCATCAACAAAAGTTAATACATACCTTCACACAAACTGTCTCTGAGCCAACAGAATGTTAGTTTTGCATCAGATGAGTAGCTCCTTCCATGACCTTCAAATGGCAGATCGTTCCTGATTTGAAATGAGTTTGTACAAAGCTCTTATATAGCAAATAATTCTTCACTATAGAATACACTTCAAAACATTGCAGAGGTGACTCATGTAGAGCTGTATTGTTGCTGTTTATTTGTCTTATTAGCGCAAGTAATTCCACTGAATCTAGTGAAACTAATCACATTAATAATATAAGCATTATTTAACTCATAATGCTTGGAACCATAAGCTAAGAATGTTATTGTGAGCAGGGCCCATACTTTGTTTATTACAGAGAAAACTGCTTTCCTCCAATAGTTTGTTCTAACGTGTACATTAGCTTAGCCGTTCACCTGCAGGTAACAGTGCTTTTGTGTTTGACAGCTGAAGCTCATGTGCCAACTTTGTCCAAAGAGTACATTGGAATGATGGAGTACAAAAAAGAGGATGAAGAAAGGATCATTCAAAATCTGATCCTCGGTATTTCAGTAACGCTTCAAATTTTATCAGTAGTCAATGATATTCATCGTAGAACACTACAACAAAAACTACAAGGCTCCATATTTCACTTATGTTCAAAGTTGCCTTTTCTCCACTCTCTTACCACCAGTATGACTTGGAGGCTCTATATTGCTCTTTTTCTACTGCCAGTCATTTCAATTATAGAAGTGCTTTATCTGCGTAAAAATCATTTGTCTGACTCTACATAATGCTGACTCTATCTTTCTTATTATTTATTCACTTATAAAGCTATAAATCTCAAGAGCACTCCAGGGACTTGAATTTATTTTCTTCCTGCTCATCTACTAAGTCTGTAAGTTATTGGGCTTGTATCCATGTGTGATGGATTACTCTCCTGTCTGTCCTTTCCATATCATTCTCTTCACTGAAGGGAACTGTACTTTCACGTTTCTCTTGTAGAGGAATTTTCTCCTTCCTCTGAGTTATTTCACAATATCAATCTTACTGCCAAACCAGCTTTTTGCATTAGCTTACAATTAATAGTAAACGCAACAAATTTTCCATGTACATTAGTACCCTTCTAAACTACTTGGAAACAACATCTTCCTTTTCTTCTCTTCTACTTCAGCCTTGTGAATCTTTATATCTTTGTGAACAAAGGTGTATCGTTAAGCAATGCCAGAATTTGGTGGGGCCTCCAGTGGGTAGTTAAATGCAAATTGCTTTTTGAAGTTGTTCTGTCTGGCGTAGCCCATGCTGGACCTTAGAATTTGCTACAATACTCTCCTATTACTCTGGAAAACTTAATCAAAACTCTTATATGAACCACTGTTACAGAAGTTTTCAGAAACAAGCAATTAAGCAGTAAATCAATTATCAAGTGACTGGTCACTGAAGAAATGAACCCCATAGTGTTTGTCTTTTGCAGAATGATACATTGAATCATATAATTTTTATATAATAAACCTGATGACTCTCCTTTATGCAGATTTAAAGCCACGTGGAGTTGTAGTTAATATGATACCTGGCCTTCCAGCTCACATCCTATTCATGTGTGTGAGGTATGCAGATTATCTGAATGATGCTGACATGCTGAAATCTTTCATGAATGTAACCATTGATGGTATCAAACAAGTTGTTAAGGTAGGAATTATGTTTGGCTGTACTGTACTTTTTGATTTTTAATGTAAGGTTTACAAGATGCATGCATGGTACCTGGGAAATGCTCACACTTTCATTTGCTAGTATTCCTATAATAGAATAATGATCATTAGTGACACTCTTTTTGAAGTTTGTAGTAGTATCCCTGTAAAGCCTCCAGGTAAGGTTCTACTCTGCTGAACACAGAATGCACAGAATGCATTAACAGAAATTATTTTTATCTGAAGAGCTTGTTGACAAAACCATTTAAAGTATTTTACATTTTACAATGAGCAGCTAATTAAGTGAAGTGTACCTGTGCTTTCAGCACTAGTAAAAGTCAGATGGACAGAAATGCAGGTTAGTATGTTTGGCAGCAGGCAGGTATCAGAGTTTTAAGAGGTTTTTACATTCTGTTCTGCTAG
>WAAD01002797.1:0-17325 GCA_013389945.1 Fregata magnificens
GAAAGTGTACTTCAGCAAAAAGAATAAAAAATCCACAATGGATTGTCATTTTTTTTAGATGACTTGTAAATTAACCTAGATTATAGATAAATTTGCTGACCAGAAATGTTAGACCGGCAATCATTTTACTACTCCTGGAGCCTTTTTTTACAGAAGTATGGGTATATAGAAAATTCATTGTGTCCAAGTGTGGTAGTATGCAGAAGAAATAGCAAAAAAAAAAAGAAAGAAAAAATTATTCTGGAGGTGTTTCATTGAAATGAGGCAAGATCTAGAGCAATACAACATGCAGAATCTTTACCTTGAAGTGTCCAGTCATACTTCCAATACATGGCTGAAACCTGAAAAGGATGATTTATAATTTGCAAAAGAGGAAAATTAGACCATACAAAAGTGACTCAAAGCAGAATTTAGACCATTGTGTTCCACAATACGTACGTTACAGGTAAAAGCTCCTAGTATAACTAGATTGGATGGGTTCTCCGTTTGTAAGATTTCCTAAGTTTTGCATTCTGTGACAGGATGAAACTAAACCTTTTCAAAGACCTTTTCATTTATGTATTTTCAGGTGAAAGCTGTGGCTTTTTTGGGGACTGTTTTTGGGTTTTTTGTGAGTGAAAACAATAATGAAAACCAACCAAATACCACCTCCCTGCACTTACTAACCCATACTCCCAAATTAACTCCACTTGATGTAGACCAGGGACTTGAACTTAGAACTCCTCCACCCCCTATGAAATCATCAGAATATTGAGAAGATTCAGGTAAGCCTTACTCATTTTCTCCCGTTGGAACTCTTCCACTTTGAATGAATAGTACAGTCACCTTTCTTGTAATTAGCTAAAACTGTTAGACCAAAAGAAGAAAAAACCTTAAAATTGATAGTTCAGACAGAACATGAGAAAGTTTTCCTTTTTCATAAAATCTCTCTCAAAGATGCATGATTGGTAAGTAAATAAGAGTGGAAACGCAGATTGCTATGATGTTAAATTAGTTCTTTGGCATGCTATTTAGAAGAGGAAGTTCAAGAAGACACAAGACGTGGCTATGCAGAGGGGAAAGCAAAAAAAAGGCCTTCTGGAGGCACACTGGAAATTCCTGTAATTTATCCATGTGGATGCTTTAGTGTGGAGTCTATGAACATAAGTCCAATTCTGCCCAATAAACAGCACTTCAAGCAATATAAATCACTAGGTTTGTGGTTCCCAACTAAGTGCCCAGTTTAGATTATGCTTATTTAAATTAATATGCCAATTTTAAAATAGGTTTCAGCATGTTGGTGAAGTCTCATTTCTTTAATCTCCCATTTATAATCGAGTATGACTTTATAGAAAAGCACTCATTTGTGGATTATCTTTTGAGGCGTACGCTTCAGAGAGAGCACAGATGGTCCAATAAAGGGCACTTTTGTACTACTCCCATAGTGTAAGACAACTCAATTGCTTAGATAGAATTTAATGAAGACTCAGAACAATTTGATACTATCCCAAAACCAGGACAAATAAATGAGAGTAAAACCACCCAGTCATCTGGGGTAGATGTTGCCCCAGCATTCTTGAATTTCAAAAAAGTTTGAATCCTGAATCAAATTTAAATCAATAGGACACCATATGATTTCAATCCAGATGGACACTGAAAAGGAGTCTGGGATAGGATGCGTACTTGAATCCAATACTTACGGTCTCGTAGTGACTGTTGTTGGTAATAATAATAGCTATAACGCATCTATCATTCANGCAACATTTATGCTTGAGCTTGGACATTTGAGCTTGGACGCTTGCTAAACTTCTAAGATTACTTCACGTGACTTGTCCTTCAGCTTTGTCCCTCCCAACAGTCTTGTGGTAATTTGTTCATTTGTGCAAGTCCCAAGGTACAGGAAGCCTGCAAGAAATAGTCCCACAGTCCCCCTTTTCTGACCTGATATTTGAGTTCTGTTTTCTCCATTTTCTCCCTCTATAACTCAAAAGTTGAGACTTTCCTGGAAGGAGATCCAAGTACTGCTTGGACCAATTCCTAGAAACAGTCTTCGCACACAATGCAGCACAGTCATCATAAAGATGTTACTTCCTTTTCATAGTTTTGCTAATAGCGCATCATTCTCAAGATTCATCTCATGTACCGATATGTCCCTGAAGATTAGCCTTCGTGTTTCACAAAATCCTCATCACTCTTGTTTTGTAATTTCGGAGGATAATTGCACTATAGTGCAAAACCTCTTCAGTGTCTTCTGTATCTGTGGAGTTATAGCAGGAATCCACCATCTCTTTAAAAGGTAGGAAGTTCTAAATGTTAGCTCATATAACAATATATTTCCAGGCAAATACATTAATATATCTATTAATTATCTTTCCCTTGAATGATTTTAAATGTTAGTAGGGTAAGTTAACTTCCCAGTCTTTGGCTTGTTGGATTAATTTCCCATCACATGAAGAGAGCAGAACTTACAATTCTGCTCTTGATTTTTTTTTAAGCACAAGTCCCAGGTGTTTCATTTTTAAAAGATGCTACAGCAATAAAAATGTTATCAAAGTGTCTTTGTTCATGCTGTTATAGTTGAGGTTGTGTCAGCATTTCCATTACAAGCTCATCTTTTCCAGAGAAAATGCTCTGGTCCATTGGGTAAATAACACATGTTTTACTATGACACACACCCAGAAAAGCTAGAAATATTTGAGGATAAGATTGTTCAGGATCCTTTCTTAGTTCCATACACTATATGTTGTGTTGTAATTTTTCCCCATGAATGAATAAATAGAGTACCACCTGTCAGTGATCACTAATTTCCTTGTACCACAAACTATGTTAGCATTATTTTTTACTTAGACTTTTTTAAAAGGAGAATCTGGAGAAAACATATTTCTCATTACTATCATGCATATTTATCATTAGCATAATGCTTTGAAACTTCAGCTAACCCTTAGAAGTGATGTGGAAATGGAGACTTGATAGGGGCCTGAAAGACAGGTTAAAAACAAAGTTTTTGGAGGTAATTTTTTGGTTTTGAGTTCTCAGCACTGCTGAAATAAGGTCCCAGATGCCTCAGACTGCGTGTTGCGTTGTGGAAGTACTCCAAATCATAGGTGACTTTTGGGACTCCTGCCTTAAGTGAGGTGACAAAGGCTGCAGAAGGAGTGGTGCAAGAAGGAATCAGAAATCAAGAGATCCGTTCTCCCAGGCCTCCACTGAATATGATACACCCCAGTCTGTTAATTTATTAGCTAAGTCTGCTTTCTCAAGAGGCGGCTCACAGTTGATATGTTTTCAGTCACCCATTGTTATTTCTGGACACCAGCCCCACTGTTAATAACACCACATCTGTTAAACTGAATTCTGAGCTCTTCCACCACTCTGAGGGTGTAATCCTGCAGTTCAATGAACTTTTGGGCCATTACCATGACCCTGTCATATTTCCACATTTCTCCCAACTCATCTGACCTTGCAAAAGGTCAGGTTCCATTACAGCAGTTTGAAAAATAAGTGGTTTGAATTTCATGCCTGAACTCTTCACTCAGCATTTGTTTTTAAGAACTAACACTGTCATTAATACAAGGGATGGGTGATCTCTGAACTTAATCTCACTTAGCAGAGGAGGCCAAAGTCTTCGTAGCCCTAGGCCTATTTTTCTGTTGTTGTTTATTAATCTGTGAATCTGTTAAGACCAACTATTTTATTGCAGTCAGGTTTGTTGTAGAAATACTTAGAAGCTACTTCTGTAACTTGGGATTCAGGTGTGCCAGAAGCTGTACAAACATACAGGGGAAGACTTTTCTTATCTGCCTTAGATAAGAAAAAAGTTAAGAAAGATTTTCAGTGGATGAGGTAAATAGATATGAAAACTGGCAAGGAGTATTTTCACTGTCTTTTGCACATGAGGAAGGGTGATATTAAATAATATACCTTAAGCCACATTGAAAGTCAGTGATAGAGCCAAAAATCATGCCCATGTCCTGCCTGTAGTCAAGCCTTGCTTTAACCCAAAACTTCTTCTATTTAAGGATTAAGAATTCACAAGCAATGAGATGATTTGTTTGGCTCATTTACACTCTTATGTATACCAACAGATTGTGATTTCTTAATTTTTGCACTATTTGCAATTGTTCAAGGCATGTAGGATCATAATTCATCTGGTGTACTTATTAAAAAGACCATCCTTTGACTGCTCATTTAGCTATTTAATACCAAGTGCTGTGATTAGGTGTAACTATTTTTTTCTCATTTCCTTATAACTTTTGTGAATGGATGACTCCTCTTCAGGAGGATGTGTCCTCTTCAGGACGGAGATCACTGTTCTGCTCCAAATTAAGTACTGAAGTCCTGTCCTAAGCATAAGGTTGTTACGCATTTTTTTCCTGTCCAACACGAGGGGCGGGGGGTGAATCTCACACTGGAAGTATCCGTCTCTCTGTCTCTATTAAACGGAATTTTGTTGATGAGCTTAAACTAGAGACCTCAGTTTTGGATAGCTGCAATTCAAAGTCCGCCAATTTCTATTATACTGTGGATCATACATTTTTCTCATATGAGATATCTTTGCCTTTCCCATTCTCTCTCATTATTAATAAATGGCCAAAGGAGTCAATCTTTTTCCAGAGGTTCACAGAAGTTGTGATGAAGATTCTTCTATCTCTAGCTAAGTTACTTTTGAGGTGCTTAAAAACAAAAAGTTCAAAAGAAAACTATTCATGACTTAAGTATGAGTTGTTTTGAACATTTTTACTTAAATCCAGTTTTCTGGAATGAAGTATTTTTGGCATTGACAGTTCTTATAAAGAGAAAGCTAATGATTTTCTTCTGAGCATAATATGCAGATAATTAAGATAATGTTTTTAGCAATCTGTAGTGTTTAACTGCCTTCGTACGATACAAATCTTTTTTTTTGCACCCTTCATATATTTAATTTAACTATGCAACAAAACAGTACAAAGAAATATGATGGTTTGCATAATTACACAGCTACTTTCAACATTATATTTTTGAAAGTCTTTTTCAATCTTTCACTTGGTATGTTTCTCTATAACTGCGCAACTTAAGATTTTTTTTCTTTTTCTTCCTCCTTCCTGTATTAGATGTCTGCGTCTAAGCATGAGGCATTTGCTTTCAGTTTGTATATGTGTATGGAAACAGTGAGGCACTAAAAAATATGCATAGCTGCGTATATTCTCTGCATAATATGCATGCATATGCATTCATATGTGTACATACACAAGCACATTTGCACATAAAAATTAGAAGGGATATGTGTTCATAAAGAAGTATTTAATCAACTGTTAGACCTTGGAAACATAATCATATAAACCATCCACTTATTTTGAAGTTACATTGGAGAGTGATTATTAATAACTCTGATAAATTGAGGAAAGGTTTGCTGGTATGAAGATAGTGGAGAGATTTTTTCTGAGGAGTTACTGAAGACTGTTAGAGAATAAACCATTTTGGGGGGCTGTGTGACTCTTCTGATGCTATTTAGAAAGAATTGCAGGGAACAATGCTGAGTTTAAGATGTATTATATTGGTGAAAAAGAAGAAAAATGACAGAAACAGCTCTGATTGAAAATACTGCTTTTACCTCTCCAATGTTCTGCTCTAGATCCAGGTGCACCTCGTGTACCTTAGTGCACTGTGGTTGCTGACTGCTGTTTGCAGGCAAATCTGACTTGGCAGTTGTGCAAGGGCTAACAGGCATCACTCAGCCGCAAGCGTTCAGCTGCAGAAAGGAAGGATGTTTCTGCACTCAGGATACAGTCATTGTTTTAGGGAAGGGAGTTTTGGGTCTCAGCATCTGTATGTTTGCTCAGACTTGTGCAATGGAGAGAAACGTTGAGAAAGTGCTACACAAAGCTGTCATTGTCCCTACATTAGGGAAAATGCTTGAATACCAACCATTTTGCTGTTGTACCAGAGAACCTGATGTAGAGTATGAAAATCAGTGATAATATTTCCACCCACACTTTCTAAAAGAATAATATTTGGGATGTTTTCTTGTATTTTGTATGAAGCGTCTGCACATTTTTTTCTTTGCAAACTTTTTAAAACCTGAATATCTTCAAGGTTTTAAAGCCTTCAATTGCTCTCTATTTCTTTTTCAACAACTAGCCAACACTATCCACTGAAAAGTTGAAAAGAAATTCTTTTCTATTTGTGAAATTCTGTTTAGAGAACTGTTCTGACAGTGACAAAACTCTTGCTGTGAAGTCCTTCTCTGAGCAGTCAGACTTCTACCCTTAATGCACATGGAGCAGTGTTCCCGTGGATGTCATTGTCCATTGGAAGCATATGAAAGGAATTTTACGCACTCAGATTCCTCGGAGTGCTTTCGCCATTAAAGTGACAAGCTTAAAATTAAATACATTTAAATAAAAATTTTGCATTTCTGAGCAAAGACAAAGATTGGTACTCCAAGCTGTTAACGATTAGCATGAAGCCTGTCTCGGAAGGGAGAGTGTTTTGTATCTGTCAGATACTGGCTTACGTATAGCTTGCTGAAACTTCAGAGAATTTTAGATCTTGTAGGTAGACTGGATTTAGAAACAGTTGAGAAATAGAGAAGTAATTTTAGTGTAATTTTACCAGTTTCTGTAACATTCTGGTGCAAAGAATGCTAAAGCTGAACTCAGCATGATTTTTTGAGAATTTATGTCATGTTCAGTACTTTCCACTTACATAACTCAATTTATCTGTAGTTCTCTGTGTACCTTTCAGAGGGGAAAAAGAATCATTATCCCCATTTCACAAACAGGTGATGTCTGAAACCATCCAAAGAAGTGATTTCTCCCACTTTCACACAGAAAGTCATCAACTAGGGCTGAGAGTAGAAACTTTGGTCCCTTAATCTGTACAGGCTTCAGAAAGACAATCACAGGTCTGTGTAAACAGCCAGACTACTTAGATTTAAAATTATTAACCCTCCTGCTGCAATTCCTCTACCAACAAAACATAGACACAGTGTTCAACTGGAAACTGCAGAGCATGACAGTCAATGTGTTGCTATAATACTTGTTGTTATGAATTAATTAGCTTATTTGCATTTATATAGCACACTTCATGCAGAAGCAACACATGGCATTATACACTTAAACTACATTACAATTAAACAGAACTTCTGCTAGAGAACTCAAGACGAGGCACCAAAAAAACCCCCAAAACTCAAAAAAATTAAATTTCTCATAGCTCTGATGGGAAACAACTTACATAAAAATTCAAATTTTAACAAAGGGCAACTGCAAGTCTCAGTTACAAGGACAGTGACTGATCAGCTGTTCAGGGAGGTAAGCAGAGATGAAAACAAGATGTGAATAGTATGCAAGTACTATAAAAGCAATTATGCGTTTGACAGGAAGCCAGTGTTGCATCCTTAATTGCAGTGTGATACGCCAATGTACATAACTGACCATTCTAGACGCTGAATTTTGTGCAAACCAGAGACTTATACAATGAATGGTCAAGGAAGGCTGCAAACACAAAGTGGCAATAATCCAACTGCGGTGTTATAAAATGTGAATCAGGAGCTATGCATCCCGCTGAGACAGAAATGGTCTTAACCTACTAAATTCCTGAGATGGCTAAAATGAAGTCTGAACAGCACGGCTCACATCGGCTGATTAGGAAATTAAAATTCCACTCCCAGCCAAACGTTGAGTGAAGAATCACTGTTGAGAGAGTTATTGGACCTAAGCAAAAGAGAAAAAAAAAATGATTCAGTTTTCTCTGAGCTAGGGAATTAGGAAAAAAGATTAACAAAGATCCAAAGTTTGACTTCTGACAAAAGCTATTCACAATCAAAAGGCACATCATCAGAGACTAAAGTTATTTTTAGTGACCTCACTATGAAAATATTAAGAGACTATGTCTTCTTGAACTCTCTAAGAAAGAAGACAGTGAAATCTGTGAGACACCTGTATCTGTCTCTGGAGGTGAAGCACTGCCCCATGCAGAAGTCCTCAGATGTCAGTCTTGGTGCATTGGCCAAGCCCTTTCTCCAGAAGTATGCTTCTCTGGGCTCTTCTAGTGTCTTATTTATTCTTATGAGTAATTTTTGACTGACTCAAGTCTGCCTTTACCACCAAACTCAGTTACTTCAGTTACCTTTACACACACACATAGGTAAAAAAAAAAAAAAAAAAAAAAAAAAAAATTGTCACACAGTTTCCTTTATTCTGACAACTTGCAGACCAACAGTCATAAAACTGACCAAGCAGGAAAAGAATAGATTCAGTCACCTGTGGCCAAATACTTAGTGCATTTCCTCTTTAAATACCTTAATCAAGTCACCACTACATTTTTCTTGACTATACCATGCTTTACTGAGAAATTATTGTGCTCATATCCTGGACTGACTTGTTTAAGCTTTCTTCTCTATAAGATGCTTCCTACTGGAACATGGAAGGCAATCAGAGCTGCTCAAGGCTTCCTGAAGTCTTTCCCCAGCTCCTCCAGAAAGAGGTCTAACTTTGGTACCTCATGTGTATTTGCGGCACAAGCTGAAAGCTAAATTTCTGTCATAATAAGAGGGGAATTTAAGCTAAAGGTCAGGGTAATTGCAGTAACACTGAGCAAGAAGTTTAAGGAATATTTTTCCAGCATCAGAATGTCCTTTGTCTTGATTCAGCTCTAAGTAGTGAACCATGTACTACAAGGAGTAATAAAGGACGTAGGGGAACCAGAATGGATTAGCAGGAAGAAAATAAGGGGTTCCTATGTATCCTTTGACATTTCTAACTTCCATGAATTTTAGGAAGGTAAAATGCATTTACTCAAGTTATTATTTCCCAAAATAGCGCAGCTGGCAGTCTCCCTTCTCTGAAAGGACTGTGAGATGGTTCTGACAGTGTTTCTCCTACAGGAGCCCACAGAACTGTACCAAACAATGTGGTTTATTCCTTCAGCACTGTCCCCACTTCTCTGTGGCTGTGGTGGTGGTGGTTCTGAGGGAAAGCTTGGAGATCCTTAGTGTCCTGTGGAACCAAAATATTTGGAAAACCTTCCTGTACCAGGCAAGAATCTGAGAGTAATGTGGCTAAACTTAAAGCTATAAGTTCTTGTTCAAGTGAGTGCTAAGTTTTCAGAATTAGTGTTAAAAGGTGTTAAAGGATATGTTCTTAAACAAGGTTACTCATTCAAACTACAAAACAAAACTTTTAATTAACCGTCTTTGGACAGAAAGCTGAGGGCATCTTTTTCAGAAAAGAAGTGTTCTCCAAGAGGTTTTTTTTTAACAGTCAAGAAGACTTAAGTTTACAAAAGATTATGAAAATGTAGAGGAATTTTTTTAAAAACAATCAAAACCAAACAGATATTTTTCAGAAAATATCTCACCAGCCAGCCAGGTTCTTGATAGGCAGGTATTAGTGACAACACCACACAGGAGTTCTTATTCTCTGTTTTTTTTCTTTTATCTTTTCATAATAAACAAACTGTCATCATTAGGCAAGAGAGTGCAAACCAAAGCTATAACTGGTGTCCCTCAGAAGCTGAAGATAATTAATGGTGTTGCAGTTCAAATATTAAATGAAACTTTCCGCTTAGAACTCATGGATCACATACATCCCATGTATCACATCACATACCTCACGTTCTTCAGACTGTACGAGTTGCCTGTGGGATTTTGCAGATGTGGCTTTCATCCTCTAGCATTATAAATTTGGGGGATTGTGGTCACCTGAGATACCTTCTCTTTCCTCAGCTCATACTCAGCTGTGAACCTGCAAGGTCTTGATACAGCAGAGAGGAAAAGATAATAGGTCATTCCCAGTGCGTCTAACCTCACTCTATAACCCTGTGCCACAAATCCGGGAAAGCTGCACAAATGCTGCAGTGGTGATCTCTGTCCTCAGGCACTGGCATAAGAACCACACACTGTGGGAATGTGAGAGAGCTGAAGTTATTTGAGCAAAATGAAATTATAGCTGTATCAGTGGTCAGCAATAAATTTGAGCAGCCTAGTGTAAATGTTGACAGCTATAAGTTACACATGAATGGATAAGACATACCAGGGGATTGGATGAAACAAAAATTGAAATAAATAAATATCTCAGAGAGCAGAAGAAAAAAAAGAAAGGGGGAAAAAGTAGCACTCTGCACACCCAGGAAAAACATGTCAGAATGTCCCTCCAGCCATGCTGGCAATTTAGGCATGGAAAAATTACTGAAGGCAGATCATCATTATTAGAGCAAGAAAAAGATGTCCCTAATAACTGTGTTATCTGCCATCAAATCTCCAGAGACAAAAATAGACTCATTTGCTCCAAGGTTGCAGGGGTTACAGAGTGAGGCAGGAACCACAGAAAAAGAGATTGATACCAGGGATTAAAGATCACAGCTGTACAGAGAGGAGGTGGAAACAAATTGGCACTATTTCTAAAGCCCTGATGAAAGAAAATGGTGCCTTGCTAGGGAAGGTGACAACTGAAAGATAGAAGTAGAAAGAAAATGTTTTAATATTAGAGCTGAGCAAAGTGTTGGTAATGAAACCGAGCTGCAGTTTTGCTTAGTTTTGTGCTTCTTCACAAAGCAAGAGCTTGGGCCAGTTTCTCAAGGTGAGCAATTCTAAGCCAATTTATTATATCTTCAGGTGAAAATGATACAGGAGAAATTGTGATTTCACTAGCTTAGATACAAACCCAGCCAAATGGTTATCCAGCCTGGTGCACTGGACTGTTTCACTTTGTTATTGAGTTACCTCAGGCCTGACGATGGCAAAGCAGAGGTTCGTACTTGTGCACGGCTGGAGCTGCCAAGCTTTGCAAAGCTCAAACTGAGCTACAACGCAACCAACCGAAATAGCTGCTGTAAGGGCGTCCTGGTTTCGGCTGGGATAGAGCTAATTTTCTTCCTAGTAGCTGGTATAGTGCTGTGTTTTGGATTTAGTATGGGAATAACGTGGTAACACACTGACGGTTTAGTTGTTGCTAAGCAGTGCTTATACTGTGTCAAGGACTTTTCAGCTTCCCCCACTCTGCCAGCGAGGAGGTGCACAAGAAGCTGGGAGGGAGTATAGGCAGGACAGCTGACCCAAACTGGCCAAAGGGCTATTCCATACCGTATGACGTCATGCTCAGTATATAAGCTGGAGGGAGTTGGCCGGGGGGCTGTAACCGCTGCTCGGGGACGGGCTGGGCATTGGTCAGCGGGTGGTGAGCAAATGCATCATGCGTCACTTGCTTTGTATATTATTATTATTACTACTACTACTACTATTTTACTTTATTTTATTTCAATTATTAAACTGTTCTCACCTCAATGCATAAGTGTTCTGACTTTTACTCTTCCAATTCTCTCTCCCATCCCACTGAAGGGGGAATAAGCGAGGGGCTGTGTGGTGCTTGGTTGCCAGCTGGAGTTAAACCACAACAAATGGCTATCAAATCCCTTGACACAGCAGGTATTAAATTACAAGCCATTAAGAATTAGACTATGAGCTACTGCAGGAAATGCTGAAGAGGAAGATTTCCACAGACTCATATCACTTGTGGGTAAGACACATGGACCCAAAATGCATGATTACCAGTGTATTAGACTTGCTTACAAAATGGAAACCTTCTTGCCTTAGCACTTGACCCTGACAAACGCTAAGCATGCTACTCCCCCTCAGATTGGTGGGAGCTGAGAACAGGAAAAAAAGAAAAAACCTTCCTTGAATCTGTCTGCTTACTTGAGATTATGAATATAGAAGCCTAAATTAGGCTTCCCAAGTTGCAGATTTTAAATAGTTCAAAATGGTCAAAATCTAAAGGAAACATTTTAGAAACTTTCTCCCATTTTTTTTCATTAATTTTTTCCAAAATGTCAAAAATTTCCTGAAATATCAGCCACCTCTGATTTTGACTGCCTGCTGGTAATTACATAGTGATGTTGATTCACTAAAACAATTAGATGATATTTACTTACACCGCAGAACTATAGAATCCGGTTTGCATTAGATAAGCACAGTCTAGATGTCTTGACACCAAATCTTCATCTCTGTTAAACCGCTTGCCTTTATCCTTCTTGGAGCCCCACCATGCTTGTCCATGTGGCAAGGATACACTGCAGCGCTGGAGGGGAATTTGGAAGAATTTAACATGTTGCTGGGTACTTCATCCTGCAAAGACATTCTTATGTAAGTACCCAAGCAGCTTCAATGAACTCATTTTTTATACATGTGGATAGACACTTTATATGTAGAGTTATATAGCCTGTAGCAAAGAAGAAGTGTCCATACAGTGATTTTGAATTAAAATTGTGGTCTTACAGTACATTAGCTGTGACATTTTCTTCAGTAAATGATAACGACAGGATCGGTAGCGGATTAGGCCAAAGAGACAAGAGAAATGTCCCGAGGTTTTAAGGAGCTATTTATCCCTATATCTGGCTAGGCAATCCCAGAGCAGAAGGGGCCAATTTGTTATTTTAAGTGAGGTGCTGAAAAGCTGTAGAGCAGAGAAGCATGTTCTGTCTGCTGCCAAAAAAAGGTTAAAATGCCTTAAAATGACTATAAATATTTGCTGTACATGAACTTTTGTTCTCTTCAGGGTTTTGAAAAAGAATCAGAAAAAATATTTTACGGTGATTAATCAACGTCCATTGGACTGTATAGAGATTACTTAAAGTAAGACAGGGTTTGTCATTCCTTGCAACTAGCCATGAATGGCCAAAAGAGGTTAACTGAGGACAAAAATATTATTGCTCACTGCTTCTCTAGCTCAATGTAAAATAAAAAATAATAAAATAAAAATGAGAAACTTTAAAATATATATATACTGTTTTGACTGTTTCAACTTCTGCTGTTACTTCTGTGCCTTGGTGTTTCCCCAGGATGCTGAGCATCCTCTCTGCCCACCTCACAGAAAAGGATTGGCCATTAGGAGCACCAATGTCAGATACATGCAGTAGTAGCAACAGGGTGGTGAAAAGACCTGAGTTAAGGCTATGTTTGCCTGAAGAATACCTCAAACATTCCTCCGCTGGGGTAATTGTCTCTGCATCATGGCCATACACATCTTTGAGCTACCTGCAGAACATCCTTCAGTCCCTGTTATCACTTTTCCTGCAGATAGGTGTCTCTCAGAGAGTAGTGATCCAGCACCAGGCGTGGCAGCAGAGCCCACGCTATCTGAGCAATAAGTTCCCAGGGAAGGCAAGCTGCTCCTGGATTCCTAGCTCCCTCAGATGAATAAAGAAGAGCTTTCTTTTCACACTGCCTGCAGATCCAGGAAGACATAACTATTGTCCTCCCAACCATAAGAAATGCAAAGCAATTAGAAGGGAATTTGAAACTCTTGCTTTAGCATTTATTTCTAGGTGATAGGCTCAAGGAAGTCTGAGTACAAGTGACATTTCAGTCAGTTTTGCCGCTAACATAAGGAGGTGCAATTCTTTCAATTCCAGTGCCATTTTATCTGCTTTCTGTTCCTGCAGAAACACAAATTCTGATTAACATGTTTCAAGTGTTCTTTCCCTTAAACCTTTCTCCTGCATAAATGAGCTGGTGACGGATTTCTGCTGAACAGTTTTGAAGCATCTCCGCACCTGACTTCCCAGCATACGGGATCATCCAGACTCACAACTTCAGTCTAAGTTGTTCTATGAATAATTTTAAATGACGAATGTCACTCATAGATCATTAGTTCACTAGATGTCAGATCTAGTGTGGATGTTTTCCAGAAAAACACTGTTAAAAGAAAAGTAGGAAGAGACTCTGAAGTCCTGAATAATTATTCACATTATATTGCTTCTTAGAGATTACTCACCATTAAACAGATTTAGGTCTTGCTAACTGCAGGAAAGAAATTGCTGAAATTCTTTACGTGTACATAGGGACACACTTACTTCCTTGTAAAGTACCTCATGCGTTTGTTAATACTACTTCCAGTGTACAGTAATTAAGATTTATATTGCTTGAGGATATTTGATGTTAACACTGGAAATTATGCTTTTCTATAATCAGAACGTAAATGGGAAAAAAAAAGAGCACACTTGAGACCTTTTGTATTTGTGAGTATGGAACTGTCATTTATATTTAGTTTGGCACTGCAATTCAAAGCTGCAGTCAAGGCCATAACCAAACTGAGATTCACAAATACTGGACCCACAAAGATTTAGGGAGTTTTGTATTTTAAAATAAGATTTAGTGACAGCAGAACTCTCTCTGTTCTCCACAGTGAATATAATCATTGTTTCTATATCATAACACTCAGTGTGTAATAAAAAAAATCTCTACTGGAGGAATCCAGAAGCTATTTAAACTTGAACAATTCTTAAGGAAACTTCTATTTTTTCCAATGTTTTCCATAACATTATTGTTTTAGGATAACAGTCTCTCTGCCCTGAAAAATACGTCATAATCATAGGGAAAAAATTAGAAAAAATAATAATAAAATCAGCTCCCCATTTTTTGAGGTAATGTAGTTGTGAATGTCAAGGGAAGACAGAGAGAGAAAGGGGAGAGCAAAAATTATTTTGATTTACATACTTAGGATACATCCTGCGTTGCCCCTTCTCTTTCCAGAGATCCTAGTTAGAGGATCAAGAGTCTATGTATTACTAATGATTGCAACACAACAATAAGACTTAATTCTAAGAGACTTCTCTTGGTAAATAAATATCCTTGTTCTTAAGAAAGTAAGAAAGTATTTTACAATTAAATTACAGAAAAATACAGAAATAAAAACTGGAGAACAGAACTTATATGTGATCTGTGAGACTTATGACTGAGAGAGCAGCCCAAAATGACGCATTGCTACTAAATTCACAGTGGAAAGGGGAGAATGGAGTTCTTTCAGAAGGGAATTACATCTGCAATAATTAGCCTTGCTTCCCAATTCAAGAGGAATGCTGTACTTGTTGCCAGGATCTGAGTTCTGTATACTTTGGAAGGTAGTTATGGATAGATATATTCATATAATTGCTTCTTTTTTTCTTTTTCTCTTTTTTCTTCTTCTCCCTTTTCTTTTTTTATTTTTTTTAACACAACATCGACCTACTTCAGATCTTCTAATGACTTGTTCAGGGTCAGAGAGGAAGTGACCAGAAGACCTGAAAACTGAACATCAATATTGGGAACCACACAGTGGTGGGGTTTTTTTCATTATATCAAGACAGTGGCCTTTTATACCTGTCATTTTAAACCAGCTAAAGTGAAAGCTGAGTTTAATAAAGAATGTTTTGAGGGCTCAAATGACATTAATGAGTCAAAAATGGAACCACAAAAACTATAGCCTCCAGTGTCATAAGTATGCACCTGATATCTAGTAACTAATTTATTTTTTAACTGTAGATGAGATTGGAAGTGTTTTAGTTGAATTTATTTCACTTTATAGACTATTTTCCTATGCAAGTAAAAGGAATTCAATTGAATTTACTTGTCTGTTAGTGCCCCTCACCCCAATAAGCTTTGAGTACACCGGACATTTTCAACCAAATTTGACAGAAACACTGTCATTTAAGAGAGAATTAAACTCATGTGAAACTCAGCAGTTAGGTAGAAGACATAGGTTTAAATTAGTGAGGAAAAAGCAGAAAGAGCTCAGCTGATAAATATTCTGTTTGGCAGCAGTTGTGGGCAATGAGCACATGAAGAGCTCCCAACTAGCCTGAGCCTTACTATCATGTTGTCATTAGCCTGCTGCTAATGTGATGGGGCTATCCAAGGGATGCAGGGCAGAGCTGAGGTGGTTGTTGTTGGAGGCAAGGAAGGAATAAAGAAAAGGTACAATGTGGTCCATCAGAAAGAAGGTTTCATTAGCTCCACTGCTCACAGAACTACTTGGTTTTAATAGTAAGAAGCAATATTTCCTACACTTCAGAGTGTCACTTGGCTAGAGTTAAAGAACAGTGCAGCTTATGGGAATACCAAGGTGCGCTAATTATATCATGGCTGATCCACTCTGCCATTAAAATCCCTCCTAGGAAGAATTCACCCTGTGAAAAGATTCTTTGATTTAGAGCCAAGAGAATTATAATAAACATATATAACAATACAGCTTGAAAAATAGTTTAAGTTACTATTTACTAGTAAACAACTGCTTAAAAAAAAGACAATCACACAGGAACTCCTGAAGAATAAGCCAAAAGGTAGGAGAAAAATAGGGCTTACCTAAAAACATAATAATTCCTTCTAAATATAACTTTCTTCTGGAACTGCATAAAATATCCCCTAGAATAACTGTGATTCTAGTCATCTTGAAATTATTAATGCATTACTCAAAGTTGCCATATATTTTGTATGGAAAGCAAAGGAGTCATTCTTTGTAAAACCACAAGAAAAGGGGATATCCTGTCTTAGGAAATTGCTATAAACACCAAGGAGAAGACCCTGTCAGGGTGGGACCTTTCACTTTCTCCCATTAAGACTGCTGCATTTTGCCCTGAACAGTGGATTAATCCATGAGTGTCATCTGGAACCCAGATGTGCAATGACTTGAGTATGCCATGTTCTGGGTTGAGTATTATAATCATTGAGTTGCTAGGCATGAAGATGTCTTCCCTTTGCCAGCTTCTCTTCTCCAGCAAAGTTTTATGAACCTAACCTTTCATTTCCCATTTCTTTTGTCTGTTCTGCAAAACCAAAATCTTTCCTCTGAAGCTGGCGAGAAAGTTTCATATGCCACTGACTTTTCTTTTAGCATTTTGCTTAGGAAAAACAACAAAACAAATTTCAGTCTGGATCAAACAATTTTTTTTTCCTAGTTTGACTGTGGAGAGGAATAATCTATTATTTATATCCCTACCCACTACATACACAGCTCTCTCCCCAGGGAGAAGATGAGACAAAGAACAAACCACCTATGACAGATGTTGTTCATATTCTTTCATGCACTATGGGAAGGTGTTCAGTTTCTGCCATGGTGAAAGTGGCATGTGAAAATATATAGAGTGGAAACTATAACAGTGTTCTGAGGAGGGGAAATAGTTTATGTAAAACATTCTGCCTCTAACAAATCATCCTAGAAGCAGTCCCATCAAGGTAGGGAAACCACTGGGACACAACTCTACATGTTACACCTTGCTTCTTGATTGTGCCCCCTCTCTATTTTACACCTGAATAATATTTACTTTACAAGTTCCTAGACGAATGCTGCACAAACTAGCTACAGGACCCTGCTGTTCATGACACCGTGCCTGAATGCAAGTCACAGAGGGCAGAAGCAATAGGGGCCTTAAATTAAGGAATTATTAGAAGGCAGTAAGCAAAAATGTATTTTCCTTAATGCAGAACACAATGCAATTGACTAAAGACAGGGAAATGAAGTAATGTCAATTAGTGTGAGTAAGTCAGTAATAGTACCTTGTACATACACCTATGTTCAAATAGTCTTTGAATAACCGTGATTTCCTAATTGGGAACTA
>WAAD01002823.1:3021-18591 GCA_013389945.1 Fregata magnificens
ACTGTGGCTGCTAACATAACAGACTACCACATCACTTGCTCACAGAAAACAATTAAAGCATATCAATCTGACTTGCACTAATTAGAGAAACAGGAGTTACAAATATCCACCTATATCAGATACATAATCTAATCTTCAATAACATACCTTCTTTCACTACTCAGTGTTCATTTTCTGCACTTTGCACTGCTAAATCTAAGAAAACCTACTGTCTTTCCATTCTAAAACGGTAGCGCCACCACTACACCTGAGTTCCAAGCACAGCAGAGGAATGTTAAATTTAAGTAAAAGATTATTTTTAAAACCTTCTCTATACAATATTTAACTTCAAACTCTCTGCAAATTGTTATTCGTGCTTAAACTGCAGAACTGTGACACAATGCTAAATTCAATGCGTACACAGGCTGGACACAAAACTGACCTTGTAGCTGAACAAAAATCCTCGTAAAACATACTGTATTCACTACTAAAATAACCAAGGGGGACGTGTCTGTTTTAGGTATTTTCGTCTATATGTTACGTGACACAGAATTATTTTAACCATTAAACACATTTTTAAAAGGATGTAGACTAGGATTATGCACATAATATAATTGTCATCAAGAGACGCACAAAAGAAATTTTAAACTGCAGCCAGTCAGAATTTGGCAAGAGCAAAAGTGACACTGAAAACAACATTTCAAAACTGTTCATTTTTTAAAAACACACTTAACACAATTATCTCTTTTTTTTTTTTTTTAAATATACCATTTCTGACTTTGTGTTCTATTTCAATTTTCTCACAAAAATGCAAGTCTCTTATGTTTTTTGTTTCAAGTGTACCTATTCAAAAATTTTTCTTTACCTGCTGTATAACAGGTGCTTGTACTCCACCAGGCTGCATTTGCGGTATGACCTGCTGCTGTAGAACAACTGGCTGCTGTGGTTGAATGATATACTGAGCTCCATTTGCAGTTCTAACTACTTGGAGGATCTGGCCTGTAATAAAATAAATATCAAATTAATCAAATGTAGAAATTCCCTTTTTAAATGATCTTAGTTTAGAAGCTTGTTCCTGGAAGAACACCAATGACAATTAAAGGAGAGCATTTATGTTTCACTTTCACCAGTGAAAAGATACTATGCTATAGCAGCTGTGTCAGAAACAAAGAACTAAGAGGGGTGTTTACCATCTAAATATGATCATGAGGTATGCAATCCAAAAATAAATTTACATACCCAAGCCAAAGTCTAATCCTTTAACACAGCACAGTATTTTAAATATTATCTCCCACTTACAAACATACCTCATGTTTCAAAAGATACATTTTACATACAGAAAGACAAATGAACATACACCAAAATAGAATACAGGTATTCACACCACAAAAGTTCTATCCAATGCTAACACTGTGGTATTTCCAGGGTCCTGTCAGATGATGTCCCTTCCTCAGATTCTTTTCCCTCAGACTACCACATTACAAGAAATTCCTCTATGCATAACTTCCTTTGCAATATTATCGTGCAGTTGCCTTTTTGAAAAATCTATCCTTACACGTATTAGCCACCTCTCCTTTCTGTTTCCATAATGCCTGTACCTGATTTTCTTTCATTATCCTATAGCTTTATCATTTTATACCTTTCCTCAACTCACAAAATACATCTAAGACTCATACACCTTTGGAGATGGCCTCCAGCTCTGAAAAGCAAGAGCTAAGATATATTCCAACATTAGGTTTTCACATTTCTAATCACAAAGATGAAGGAGAAGAAATTAAATCAGATATTCCTGAACTTCATACATTTCCCTCAAAGACTGATTTTATTTCCTGTTCTCCCTCCACAACAAAACACAAAGCCTTATTTACTGAAATAACTAAGTATATCTGAAAGAAGGGACTACCCTAGCCCCTTTTAAGAAAACATACTATAAATATCTGTAACTGAAGAAAAAAAATTACAACCATAACAAAAGTAACAAATGTGAGCCGCAGATTATTCTATGCTATGACAAACATAGATGTGCTTCCTTAAAAATTGGGAAGATTTTCATTTCTAGAACAGCTACACATTTAAATTTTATTTCAACTACATATCCATTAAACATTCAAATGTTTAAAGCAGGGAGGTGAAGTCCCAGGTGATTCTGAGCAGACCAGATGAATTACTCTGGCAAAAGCAGCAACTGATTCTAGAAAATGAGCTTTCTCAGATCTCCCTTTACTCTCCATGCAGAATAGATCTAGAATCAAGCTTACAAAATCTGCATAACACAAAAGTACACGAAGCATCAGATATGCGGTTCTTAAAAGTAACATTTAATTATATTCTAAATGTACAGCACGACAGTATTTAAAAATTATAAATCTAAAATAAAATTAGCATTGCCAGCAAAATTAGAAATTCCACTGTGCGTGCTTAGCAGGTATGAGAAACCTTAAGACATTCCTCATCTGAAGTCACAGATGAAGTGATCCTGCTCTTTTATAACCAGTCTAGTATCTGGGCTCAGATCATGCATCACAAAGCTCAGAAATACGCAAAGGGGAGAGACAGCAACACCTGCCTCCTTCCTTCATGCACTTCTCTAAAAAGTGGGGAAAACTTGCACAGAATCTAACCCACACCACTGTTAGGTCAGAACCACAAGGTTCATTAAGACTAGCAAGTCAGCGAGCAAAAGAGTCCAGGAGTCTAGCGAAGAGATTGCGCTACCTTGTAAGGGTGGATTCCCAGGTTCTGCTTTTTAACAATATATAGCAGGGAGTAAACCCCAGAATTCCTCCATCCCAAGCACCCTCAAAACCATTGTTTTATCTCAATGTTAAGAGAGTTACCCGAATTTGTAAGTATCTGCTGAACAGGAGTAACGCCAGCGGGGAGAGCCAACGTAGCTGCAGTGGCTGCAGCACTCTGAAATACAAGAAAAGCTTTTTAACCACAGACGTTATTGCCAGTGTTTCATCTCACAACATACTGCCTGAAAATATGTACCTTTTTATTGCTGTTTACAATGTTTGCACACAAGTTTCTGCAGCTATTGAAATGCAGGCATTAATCAACTGTACATTATACTACATATAAAAATTATTTTCCCTGTTCCTTAATAGGAAGGAGACTGAAGCATCAATCACTAAGCATCACACCTTAACCCAGCTCCATGTGGTTTCTTGGTTTATCTGCAAGCTCAGATTTTTTTTCTCCTCTGCCTTCTCTGCTGATCTACTACTAGAGTTCAACACTGCATTGCTCATGTGGCACTTTTACTTACACTTTTTCAAAGCAGCTAAAGATATGGGCCTACGAATCTGAAGAAACATAAGGTACTGAAGCAATGATAATGTTCCCCTGTCTTGTTTTCACAAGGAGTAGCAATCAGGTTTGCACTTTTCTTCATTCTGTAAATGATTTGCATTTCAAGTCCCGCATAAAACAGCTCTTTTGAGTGAATATGTGCATACAGTGTACTGACTGTTCACAGAATGACTAATTTTTTCTCTCAAGACAGCTGGTTAGAAAAGGCAAAGACTCTCAACGGGTAATGATTTGAACTTACAAGGAAACTGAATTGCAACACAATTATGGGAGCTCCAAACACAAAAATCTGCATTAAGACCTTAACTTGCAGAGGGAGATGGACTTCTCCAGAAGCCTCTCCATTTCAAGGGTCTAACTTCAGCTGCCTATGGAAAAGCCTCCCTTTCTCCACTATAAAGGAACCACGGCCAACTACTCTTTGCTGCTGAAAGGATTTAAACTTTATTACTGTGCATACTTCCTGTTTATAAGAAATATGATCTCCCCGTATTGGCTGGTCAATATAGTAGCTACAACTGCCAAAATTAGGGATCACCAAGCAAAACTGAAAAGCGCTTGTCTGCATCCTCACATCCCAGACAAATGCAGACAAATAAACTCTCATTACTCTCTTCCTTCCAAGATATTCAAGGTCTGCCAGACCCATTCTTTAACACCAACTTAAATGTTTCTAATGAACACACACAATAATTCCAAATCGATTCTGTAACTATCTACTGAACAGTAGTCTTCCTGCAGTCTACAATTCATCTACATTTTGACAGCAGCAGAGTTTTAAAAGCATGGCATACTCATTTTTGCAATACCCATCAACAATATCTAACTGAACGAGATGGAAAAAAAATTTTTAACTGTTGGACTTGGGAAGTTACAAATCACACTGAAATGGTTGTAAAAGATCTAAGAAAAAGGTAGATGTTAATGTGCTCTCAAGCCTCTGCGAAAATCACGCTATTTGAGTAACAAACTGCAGGTTCTTTTCTATAGTAAGGTCAGCAGGTAACGAAGAAGGGAAGGCTAAGCAAGCTGCTGCAGCTTTGACTATTCATGAAACTTTTGTTTCATGTGCTTTTACCATAAAAGTACTAAGAATGTAATGAACTCTGGTCTTACTACACATATTTAACTTGTATTAGCTGTTGATTTCATCACTTTGCAAGCATTTTTTTTAAATTAAGCCAGGGCGTTTACAGCAAGATAAGATACCCAAAATTAACCTCTAGTGATAAAAACTGCAAGAAAAGGGTAAATGACCAGACTCAGTTTTATATGTTATTACAAAATTAGTGAATCAAATTAACATGACCAGAAAAGATGGATGTGAATTGCTAAATAACCTCTCCTTTGATATAAGCTTAAGTTTCAGAGTAGTTAATGTTTTTTCCTGCATCTAGCAAATACAGTATGCTTGCATCAGTTAATAGTGTTGCGTTGGTATATGACAAGCACATCATCACGTAGATTTGTACCAACCGTACTCCAATTTCTGATTAAAAAAAAGTTTTGGTTAAACACATTTAAAGCAGAGGATCAAGGTAAGTCCTGAATTTGTTATCAAAACTCAAGTCCTGGATTACTGTTTCGAGATTGTCAATGCAGCAGCAAAACTCAGAAAGATGGCAGACAGCTTTATCAGTGTGTCCTAAATTACTTTTAAGCATCTGATGACTAATACCAGATTTGTGTTTACTATTTAATTAAAACAACGTACATAATGACGGTGTATGCATGTATAAACTTCTGCTTTTCTTACCATGCCCGATGCATTCATGTGTGGTATCAGCTTGGAATCTGGCACAATAACCTGCTGCTGAGGTGCTAGAAACAAAAAAAAATAGCATTTCATGAAAACTACGCAGTCTGCCCAAAATAACATCTAAGCCAGAATAACTTAGAAGGAACATCACCCAAACATCAGCTGAGCTTCCTAACAAAACCAGCTACTGAGCAGTCTCTGATCTTATTTTTAGTGTCAAGACAATATACAACAGCAGCTCTGAGAGGCGATATGGCTATCAGTTTCTGGAAAAGATTCTGGGGAGGGAAGCCCCACAACCTTGCACCAAGACCTGAGGCCACTTCTTCAGCTTTCGGGGAATCCAGGGAGGGCAAAAGAGCCCAAGGAAATTTTGTGACCCCGTGCCAGGACCACACACAGGACAGCAGGAATCACCATGCCAATCATCCCAATCTCTCTCTGGGACTGCACCAGGTCATGCAAGGAACTACTACATCACCTCCCCCATGGAACAGGGAAGTCAAGTAATTCATAAAACTGCATGTCTGTGATTAAAGTGCTTTGATACCCTAATTTCATTTAGCCTCCACACTGTCATTTGGTCATAAGCCACAACATTGGGCAACAAGAAATCAGTTTTACGTGTATTACTACAGGCAGGATCTTATTCTACACTAAGACACAAACAGGAGGACAGGGACCTCCATATTAGAGGAGGGAAACCTGGCATGTAGTCACAGCTATTCAGCTAAGGAGCCACTAGAGGTCTTGGTGAGTAGACTTCCCAGGCTCTGCCAACTGTAACTTAAGCTGAGACACCCAGATCATTTGAAGCCACGTGTATTTAGGGGTCTTAATCTCAAAATGAGTTTTATCCCAACAGCTGAAACTGATTTATGTCCAGCCAAAATAAAAGTACTATAAGAAGAAAAAAAACAAACCAAACAAAAAAAACCCCAAACAAACAAACAAAACCCACACCAAGGGAAAAAAGCCCTAACGACAGGTTCTTGTCACACTAGTTCTTTTCTGTTTTGAATATATGGTGGTTGGATTTTCAGGCGTTTTTTGGGGAATCAACTCATAGGTATCTTTTGTGCCTATGACAACATAGGTTCTGATTCATGAAATCTGATAAAAAGACTGAAGTCTGTGACTGACTACCACAGATAAATATTTTATGCCACAATTTTAACAGCACACTGAAAACTCAACTCAAGCATTTCACAGGTGGCAGATTTGTTTGCGCAACATATATATGCAGTAAAATCCAGCAGCATTTATCTTAGTTTTCAAATGAAATTGTAATTGGTGAAAATATTTCCCTTAAAGACAATAATTACAAGAAACAATACTGTTATGGCTAGCTAAAATACACCTTGAACAATCCATACCTACACAGTGTGCAATCTTTTAAGACCACAAAAATACCTAGTCATTATGCTTTTCACTTGAAACTTGTTCTAACATGAAAAATCATCTCCTACATAGACTGTTATACAAGTATTCTTCACGTTCTAACATCAACTTATGCAAAACAGTAATATATTTTTTTAATTAATTTGCTCCTAATGACATTACTACCTCATGACTAAATTGTCAACTACATATGTATATTGGCTTGAAATTACAGAACTGCTAATGGATTTTTGACAGAATCTGAAAGTCATGTATTCTGAAAACATACGTTACGTAGTAGAAGACTAAGAGAAGAATTTGGCTTTTCCAAAGTCTTCTGAAGAATATGACTAACACAAATACCAAGATATTTTTCACCAAGACAGCTCTCTTGACCCATTAAATAGAGGCAAATAGAGACAAACTTTAACATAAAGACAGAAAGCTATCCATCAGATAAACATCCTGCCCTAGATTTAGAATATGCTAAGGAGTTGGTCTAACTTGAGAGCCTTTTGCCAGAGCGATTATAGAGTAAGTCTGACCTTGCTGAGATGCCGGAATAAGGACCTGTTGCGGCTGAGACTGCTGCTGCACAGTCTGCTGCGGCTGAGGTTGTGTGTGATGGTGGTGGTGGTGATGCTGCTGTTGCTGCTGCTGCTGTTGCTGCTGTTGCACCTGCAACAAAAGCTGCTGCTCTTCTGAATGGAAGCCATCTACAGCCTTGGACTGCATCAGCTTGTTTTCCCACAGCTAGTTTGGAAAAGGAAAGAGAAATCTCTGTGTACAATTTTTACTCAACAGGATTTGTAACAATATAAAGACAGTACTCCAAAACCGAATTTGCTTTCACTGTTTATCTTGTGCAGTCTACTTAGCCAAAAAGCTCTTAGGCAAATACAGACTGAAGAGATAACTCCACAGAGGTAATGTTTTAAGAGGAGGAATTAAATATCCCTTAAGAACTGTCAGTCCAAGGTTAAGCTTTAACATTCATTCTTTCTTCCAAGCGTGGAAGATTCATAACAATCCTAACAGAGGCATGAATAGAGATGAAGGCTAATTTGAAGTTACCAGTTTAAGTTTTCACTTCTCTACCTTCTTTCTTTCTTACATCTTGAATCACAAAAAATAATTCTTTCTTACAGCTTTCCTCAAGCCACTTCTTCTTGGATCTCCTCAGTAAAAGTTGTTTGAAGACTACTGCCTCATAACACACTTCAACAGAAACTACCAGTATACCTAAGATAATGTCTCTGTACAAGCATTTACACAGTTTCTACCACAATACCAAATTCAACTTCTCCAGCCCTTCAGTTCTTGATGTCAACTGACATGTCTCCCAAGAAATGCCACAGATGCAAAAAAAAAGCAGCTCTTGCAAAAAGACAGCAATGCAAGTATTCATAATATATCAGAGTCAAAAAGACTACAGGCACCCAGGACTCCTGATTTCAAATCCTGCTTAGGGCTCCCTAAGCCTTCCTCTTCAATACTTTGTTTTCCTTCTTCTCTCTTTCCTCATTCAATCTTTTCTGACATCATTTGCAGAACATGTCTGTGGCACAAACACCAGGGTGTTTTTCTTACATCACTCACTCCGTTTCCACCAAGCCAGGTCACGGTTTCATGGAAGAAAGTCTTCACCTGTTTCTGCCTAGCCAAACTCAAAATTCCTTTCCCACTCCATCCATTTTTTAATACTTCAAAAATACTGAGAGTGCAGGACGTCCAGCTTTCTGAACAAGTCCTTATTCAACACCTGAGATAAGCAGGCACCTACTTTCCCAGTTGTCTTTCACTTCATTTCTTCCTTTTTTTTTTTGTTTCCCCTGCCTTTTCTCTTCCCTTTTGAGGGGCTACTTTTACTCAGGAAGAATTTGAAGAAAGCCATAGGAGACCCATTAGAGCTCAGGTCAACACGCTGCCTTTCTTTTGGACCCCTGGTAACAGTTCAGACCCACTGTATGTAAAACAATTCTGAATCTGAGAGCTGCAGAACAGTGTGATACACACAGTGCAATTTATTACATACCACCCCCCAAAAACAATACTTCTGCAAACCACAAACCATACATGCAAGAATCTGACAATGCATCTGACAATGCAACTCCTCTTCTTCAGAAAGACAAAAACATCAAGCAGAGCAGGCGTTTTATTCTTCCTGCAGAGAAACCTTAAGAATTGTCTGCCTCTAAAATAAACACATCCTCCCCTTTCTTTCTTAAAGACACATGTTTCGGGGACAGAAATAACACTGTGAATTCAGATGCCTGCTATTAGTTTATGTCAAGTTTGACATGCCAGATTAGGGAAAGTAAACAAGGTGAGCAGATCTCTCTACACAGCAGTGTAATTCAAGTGATATGGGACTACGGATATGCAGATTAATACAATGCTTAGCTAACTAAAAATTAGGTTTTTTTACTGTGTACAACAGTAAGCAGATCCAAAAACCAATTGCTGTATTGGTCTATTAAAAAACACCTTCTAAGTTGCAACTTACTGTTTTGAGTTCCATAAGAACTTGTTCATCCACTCCTTCATCCAGAAAAACTTCTCTGACATCATTGATGACATCTTCAATTACAGACCTGTACAATTTAGGCTTTAAAAAAAAAAAAAAAGGAACTAGTCAGCATTGTTTTGAAAGAAATCTATCACTTTAACGTTAAAATAAGATTCCCCCCGAAAAAAAAACCTCTGAAAACCGCATTACAGAATACACTGCATGTTTCTGAGTGACTAAAATATCCAAGGAGGTATATATATAAATCAGCAAGAACAGCTCAAACGAGGTGAAGAGGGAAGGGACTGTTCGCTATCTTTTGTGACTTAACTATGGCACTAGAGTTTTCAAGCCATGAGGAGTGTAATTCAAAACAGAGAAAAGGAGATTGTTTTTCATTCAGTAAATGTTTCCTGCTTGCCAATGTACATACTGAATACGCAAAAATATTTGCATGTGTGCAAAATATTCATGTCAAAGAATGTTAAAAGTTCAAAAGGATATTAGATAAATACAGAGAAAAGAAACTTTTTAGTGCTTGCTAGTTCAAGAGGAATCAAATATGGCTCAGAATGATCTCGAGCTGAAAAACATTGAAGGCTCAGAAAACTGGAAGCATTCATGTGAATGTCCCGTTCTTCCTTACACATCTGTTTACAGAAACTATTGAGGACAGGATATTAGGCTAGACAGACTTCTGTTTTCAATCAGTACTTATGTTTTTACATTAGAAATTTTTCAGGGGGAAATACTATAAATACATTATTATTCTATTACGCTGATTTCATGCCTGAACTGTCAATGATAAAGTGAATTGTCAATTCACTTTAGGTTGCCAAAGGAAGTTGTGGAGTCTCCATCCCTGCAGATACTCAAAAGCCATCTGGGCATGGTCCTGGGCAACCGGCTCTAGGTGGCCCTGCTTGTGCAGGGGGCTTGTAAGATGACCTCCAGAGGTCCCTTCCAACACCAACCGTTTTGTGAATTTTAAAATGCAGGTACAATTTTTAAAAGAGAATATAAATACTTAACCTTATCAGTCAAAGCATAGAATTTAATTCATAGGACCATAGGATAATTGTACTATGCACATGTACCTTTTAAACAGTACAGCTTGGACCTCTCTACATACGTGTGAACCTCAATGGTACTTTGGCTGGGTTTAAATATCTGTGCTATCTAATTGCAAGGTAGCACTACGAGCTCTAAATTAGGGTTGATCAATCTGCAGCCTGTGAACCATATATGCTTCACTGACCAGGGCTGTTCCTTGGGCTGGGGGCAGACCATTTTTAAACCAATCTGAAAGTAGCTACAACTTTCTGTATGCTGACATCTTCCTCTACCCTGTTCCGTAACTTCCTTAAGCAATAAATCCCAAATGACACCACACACATCAGATATGTTGTATACATGCAAAAAAAATCACTCTGTATTCATGCAGTGGGTTTGACACCCCAGGAGGGCTATGCCTCCAATACATACGCACAAAACCTGCACCAAGCACATGCAGTTAGTCCAGCAGCGCTGGAACTACAACAGATTTACTGCACGCACTTGAAACATTTATTTTATGTATACGCAGTTGCTTAATGCATCCCAGAAGTGTTAAATTTGTTACAGATATTCTAAAGATTATACTGCACACATGTTACAGAACTGTGATGCTTATATTATGGAATAATGGAGGGGGAATAGCAGCACATGATTTACTAGTCCAGGAAAAAGCTGAGGGGCCAATAAGCACAAAAAGAAGTTTAATATCTTTGCTTTTAAATGTTAAAAAACAAACAAAAAACCCAAAACAAAAAAACCCCACAAAATCAAAAACCTTAAAGAAATGCACTGATATTACAAGGGGAGAAAAGAACCTATTTGGAAGCCCGGAACTAAGAACTAAGCAGTCCGATGGCTGCTTAGTGCATTATGTCCTTAGTGTTTAAAACAAACTCCGCACTGGGGCATACTCAAGTGATTTTTCTTACAAAAAACCAACCAACCAAAACAACACAAGGGGAAAAAAGAAGAAAAAAAACAAAAGCAAAAAAAAAAACCCCTAATGAAACCCAACATACCACTCTGTGTTATTGACCACCCATCAGCATTTTGGCAAACGGCACGCTATCAGCAACCTTTTTTATTTTTTTGTTTTACATTTCATCAGTTTGTCACTTTACAGCTTTAAAACATGCTGCTGCAAATCAAGTAGCTGAAATGTTAGAATTCATCTTTTTGTTACTTGTCTCTCCAGAAAGATTTCTGGCCTCAAGTAACAAGGTAAGCCTGCCATTCTTGAAAACTACGTTTACAGCACCTATGTCCAAAACTTAACTTCTCTAAAAGAAACAAAACATACCAGGCTACTTGCAGATTTTTTTCTTTCAAAACAATACTGGATGCTCACGTATCCAGGCTTCAACTACAGCCTTAACTGTGCTTATAGAGAGACATTTGAAACAGACTTTCAAAGCCAGACTACTCTCGAGCGCTAGTATTTTAAATCTGTGTGGCAAGTAACTTAGAAATACCAAGCATCATTAACAGGATTATTTTTCCACTTAGATTTAATTCATAGCAGATGCAAAAAGACATTCTACTTAATAACATTAAGTCCTATTATTTCTATAATTAAACAAATTGCATAAAGCTTATACGATTCAACTAGCAGAGAAATGCTACTTAACCTATTCTGTATATTGTTCCTTACTGTATTAAAAGCATCTGTTTCTTAATGTCAAAAACCACATTCTGCAAATAAACATGCTTAACCTCAGGCATCTGAGTTACTTAAGGCAAGAGAACTACCTGTATGTCTGAAATTACAATCAAAATTCCCGCAGGATGGAGACTGCGTTTTCTCCTTAAATCCTCCTCTACTTAAATAATCTATTAGGTCCACTTTTCTAATAAAACAGATTTTACACAAACAGGCCCTAATAATTTCCACCAGCAGTTACCTCCTCCTATCTCCACTGTCAGGCATTTTTGGTAAGATTTATTCTCAAAGCTTCCATAGTCTCTAAAGCCCTAGGAAAAAATACCAACATTCAGATACAACAAACCGACCTTACAGCCCAACAGTCTGCTTGGGAATACTTCCTTTTTTCCCTGTGTAGTAAGGGAAAACACAAATTCAAAGAGCAGGATACTGGTTTCTAGTGTCCAGCATTAGTTGAGCAAGAGAGCAGAAGGGCAGGTTAAGAGCATAGATGTTCACTCCGCCATTGACACAGCATCCTTCTGCACAACTTCCCACAGCACAAGCAAGCAGCTAAGCCCCCCAAAAGACAACAGCACCACAGAGGTGCAGTGAGCCTAGCGCAACGCAGGTTAACGAACCCACAACCAGTTTGTACGTGCATGTGTACCTCTGCATGAGCCACACAGCGCACTGGATCTAAAGATGGGTCAGAATTTTTTGGACGCTGTTCTAATCACGCAGTATCACAATCTATGATACACTCACAGCTGTACGATTAGAAGGAAGGGAACAGAGAAGAAAGTATCTGCACGCTTATAATGAAACATCGTCTGTCTGATTTTACCTATACATAATACTCAGAAAAAATCCTGTCTGGTTGAAAACATTCTTTTGCGTACACTCCTACTGAACATCCAGCACAGGCAGATGCAAAGCCTTCCACAGAGGGAGCAGCAATACCTTCAAGAGCCATCCATAGTGGAATTTTGAAGAATATCACAGAATGCTCTTTTCCTACCTCAGCAGAGGCAAATCCAGTAAAATTACAAAACAGCCTTAAGCCCTGGTCTTTAAAAGGAAGCACACTGTATTCTTCGATATACACCAACTGTTGGCTTTCAGCATTATTTATATGATGCTCAAGCTGTTTACACAAACCACCTAAGACTCTGGAATTGAATGACAAAATTATTTTCATACACTGCTTACTCAAAAAATAAACATAGGAATACAATTACTGAACAAGTCTAAAGATGGGATAGCAGGTGAGTTAAGCTTTCCAATAAATTTCCACATCCAGTCAGAGAAAGCAATGAGAACATAATGGAAACTTTAAAGATTGCTATTAAAATAATCATGCTTTCATCTGGTTTATATTAAAGTGCCTCCCTCATAAGGAGTACGTTGCTGTAAACTTCAAGCTCTTTTAAGAGCAAAATACTCAAATCACTCTTCAATAAACACTATTCCAAACACTTGCTATAGATTAAAGACAACAATTAAAATTCCTGATTTATTAGATACAACCACAAACACACAGAAAAGATTTGAAAACTAGTACTTCCCCCTCTGGGAACATAAGGAAACGATTGTATTTCACTTTCTCTGTGCATCTTGCAAAGAAAACTCCGAGTATGGTGAGACTGCTACACACACACACACACACACACTCCAAATCCGAGGAGCAACCGGCAAGCTATTTTAAGAAATGCCACATGCCTTTGGGGGCTTACACTTCCTACATTCCTTCAGCTTCGAGAGTACAAAAGCTGCATCTCTTTGTAATTATTATCACAACACTTGGGATTTCAGCAGTTTGGGTTTCCAATAACCAACACATTATGGAGAGATATACCATGGCACGCTTTGGGCATTTGACAGCAGTTTGTTGCTGGTTGCTTCTGCAGTTATCCCTGAAATGTCGCTAATCTTTCTCCTGTCTGTGCAGTTACAGCTGGAAGCTAGCTATATGACAGCTAGAAGAGCACCCTGTAAAGGTAACTTGTTTTAGTCACAATTACATCAGAGATGTGCGTAAAAAGAAGTAACACACATAATCTACATTGTGAGCTTTAAAATCTGAGCTTTTTGTATGTTGCCATGGACTTTTACAAATAAATTACCTTTTTCGGCTACAAAATCTTATACTGCATATTAACTGTTAATGTCTTGTATTTCTCCTTTATTAGGAAGAACAGATTTCTAGCAATTCAGATCTGATTGGATGCTGACATGATATTATTGACACATCAGGCTCAAAGCCTAGCTTCCTAAAGTTATCACCTGGTTGCAGTATTTCAAAACGTTCCTATTCATCTTTGATAACCCTAGGGTAAGCATCGCGATCCTTGCTATTGAATGAGACCTGAATTTGACAAAGTTGACCACGCGCTATTGAAAGGTTTTACTACTTAACTGAAAATTAGCCTAAAGCATACTTATTTGAAGCAGGCTCACTTTAAGCTTGGCTTTTACTATTCCAAACACAATGTTCAAACACAGACGCCTTCCAAGAGAACTTTACAGAAGTTATGCCAGTGCAGAAATACAGCAGATAGAAAGCAACTCTCAGTAAACTGCTGAATCAAAGATATTTACAAGTACTCTGGAGATTATTTTTATATATATATATATATATATATTGCTATTCAGTACTAACTTGGTCAAAAAAGAGAAGCAAAACCTCTAATTTACTATACAGAAACAGATCCTTTTCTTGCAATCAAAAAATAAAGCCAGAAGTTTATAAACAGAAGGACAACTTACAGATTCAGATCACACACATTCGATACGCATCCTACAGAGTAACTGCCCTGCATGTAATGGCTGCCTACTTTCCTAAAATTTCCTGATACACAACCTGACAAAGTATCAAAGCAACGATGCTACTTTGCAATTGCATGACCCTAACTCACAGGCAGGTCTGTAAAATTTCAGATTTGGAAAGGAAAATGAGGATGCTTTACGTTTTCTTTTGTATACTGTTTTGCAGTATACCAAATATTGTAATTAAACCAAACATTAGTGACAATTCTAAAACCTTTGCTCTGCCTGGACTGTAATAAAATGTTTGTACACTTTAGCCACCAGAAACGCACAGAAACCATTGAGTAGTATCTGCGGCCCATGACCCGCAGACAAAACTTTAATACTAACATAACTTTCAGGGCGACAGCTGTAGTCAGACCTTGGCAGAGCGCCATAAAATAAGTATCACATCTCTCCTTGATGTACCGGATAAGAACCGTTCAAATTCTACTTTCCCCACCCAGCAGAAAAATTACTTCGAAGAGCTTACGGGAGCACAGGAACGTGCGCTAGCTGTATGCTAGGGGCAAAAAAAAAAGCCAAAACCCCCAAACAAAATAAAGAAAAAAGGAAGAAAAAGGTAAACAGTTGCAAATGCAGCAGAGGATGAAACCTGCCTTTGTGCAACGCCTAAGAGCAAGGGAAAGTCCATTCACAGCGGCTAGGAGACACCCCCCTGCCCCCGCCGGAGCCGGCAGAAAGCACCACCGCTCCGCAGGCCGGGGGCGACGGGGACGGGCGGCGCGGAGGGAAGGGAAACCCGCTGAAAGCCCGGTCGGGATGCGAGGGACAAGCCGCCCGTCTCCCAGCCTCCGCCGCGGACGCATGCACCTCCCAGCCCGCGCTCCGCGGCTCGCTCCCTATTTAAAGGCTGATGTGGTGTTTAAATGGAGAGGCGGTGACGTGGGGCTGGAAAGCACCTTCCCATCCTAGCAGAGTCTATATTAGAGAGCGGCAATAGCTCTATATAAACAGGGCAGCCACAGGGAGGAGGAACACAAGGAGCAGGGAGGCTGAAAGGCAGGGGGAAGCCATGATGGATCTGAGAGCCACAAACAAGGGGGCCGAGCCCGCCGCGGGGCCGCCGGGACGCCGGGTTTGTCTCCTCCAGCGCTTCGG
>WAAD01002823.1:19949-115376 GCA_013389945.1 Fregata magnificens
ACGGCCGCTGCCAGGCTGGGGAGACGTTACCTCGCCTCGGCTCGGCCCCTGGGAGCTGCTTGCTCCTTGGCAGTCGGAAGCCACACCCACAGCTGCCTACTTCAGGGCGGAATTTGCTCTTCCTGGCCCACGAGAAGGGGGTCTTCAGCCCTGCCTGGACCGGCCAGCGCTGGCGCCTTCCCTCACGGGCGGTTGAACAAAGGCCCCGCGGGCCAAGGGGCCGCTGCTGTAGGCCACAGGCCCCGGAGTGCCTCTGGGCTTTGTGCCACCACCTAGGCTGGTAACCGAGTCCGGAGCTGCCCAGGAAGAGGGAGGCAGCAAAATCTTAAGTTATTGATATCCTCCGCCAGGGACTCGCGATGGCCCACAGGCACTCACCAATTTGCAAAATTGCTGCTTTTAGCAGTTCCACACAGATCTCCCAGCTGTACAAGGAGTTGTCAGAGCCCTGCCAGCTGGCCTGTCTTCCATTTTCCCCTCTTTATTGCCTTCTCTTCCATTCTCTCTCTTTATCCCCTTTCTCTATGGCAACCTGCGAGACACACATAGTAGAGGAAAATCTCAACCATGAGTATTGTTCCATCAAAGTTAACTTCACCGCTGCCACCTTCACCTTAGGAGGCGTGGTGTTGGTTGACGGTTGGACTTGATGATCTTGGAGGTCTTTTCCAACCTCAATGATTCTATTCTATGATTCACTCAGTCCTTGTTAGCACAACTTCTGAACCCTGCTCATCCCTTAGGTCTTCGCCAGAAGGTCACCTGTGTAAGTCCCACTCAAGCATAAGTGAAAATTAACACTGAATTCTGACTCAGCATACACAAGGCATAGCAGGTTACATCTCTTCAACCAATACTGCAATACTGCGCTACAGACTACATTTGTTGTTACCTTCAGCCTGAAGTCCCACCTATTAAGTAGCCTGAGCAACAAGGGAACGCCTCTCTGGTATCTTTTGATGGGGAGGAGTTTGTTAGTGGGTACAAGAGAGCTTCCCATCCCATTCTTCTAAATCCGTCATTTCTATAGTAATGAACACCTCCTTCCCTTCTGGAGCGCAGACTTTGTATAGGGACTTGACTGGTTTACAGTGGGCCAGCTGATGAAGCCACTGTTCACTATGCATACTGCTGGAGCCCCGGGCAAAAAATAGCATAGTTTACAAAATTTTACCATTCTCAGCTGTCAAACTCCACCTTTTTGCTGGAGTTTTTCACCTGCATAGCACAGCCAACAGGACCGAAGAGGGTCTGCCCCCTCAGAAGTCGTAATTAGTGGTCTGATGAATAAACTGCGGGGATTGATTGAGGTGCTAGTGTTACTTGACTTCCGATGCCTCCGATAAGAAGGTGGTAGTAATCTCTTGCAGAGAGTTTGTACTTCGCTGTGAAGTGACACTGCTGAAGTGACTGGCATGCCACCAGGAAGGAATCAGATTGCCGTTCATACCCTCCCTCTTTTTCACACGATGCACTGGACAGCTAGTTTCCTTCCCTGGACGCCGCTCCCTGTTTTTCAGAGCGACTTACTGAATAATTAAAAAATTTAACATATGGGCATGATAGCAGTAATGGCTCAGTCTGGTACCATGCTCCTTTCCGTAGTTTAGCAGACTGTCTTCCCAGAAGGTAAGACCTGCGTGGGTAGCCCTGTCACAGTTTCTCAGGCACCAATATCAAGTTGCAGTGCAGCACTGCAAACCCTCTGAGTGCCTCTAAAGAATATTGTTGTGAACAAAATCAAGCCCTCATGAGAAATGCCCCATTGAGTCAGGCTAATCGTCCATCTAATTCATGGCAATTCAGCTGCTGCTTGGGGAGAGCAAGTGAGTTAGCCGCTTGCTGAAGTCTCTTCATCTTGTTTTTCCCTAGCATCATAGCTGCCTGCTGTATCGATGTTAGGGGGTTCTACTTCATTTAGCATTTTGTTAGACTGGAATAACGTACATGTTTATGTATAGTGCAGTAGCAACACTGATAATCTGGATAGCATTAGTAGGCATAAGCTACATAACAGCATTACTTTTATAGTTAACTCTATTTATCTGCCAGCATTCTCTTTTGTTTGCCAGTCAGGCATGAATTATATTAAGTTTGCATGTTATCCTGTGTGTCTTCTTTCTCCCTAAGGTTTCTACCAGTGACAACTCAGGATGGCTTCACCAGGTTTAGCAATAATGTCAGCTTTAGTGTTGGCTGGATGCATCTATTTTAGCCATTGTACTGTCTAGACTTGAACTCCACAGTGATGATGGACATTATACCCAGAGCAAAGACGATGACATTTTGGTAGACTTTCTCCCTCACTGCAAAAATTGTGCTAAAGATGGGATAGTGTAGGGAAAAAGCACATTTGTGCACAAGATCAAAAGCTGATCCTTGGTGTGCTAGGAGGAAATAAGATAAAAAAACCCCTCCCACTCAATCCTAGGCATGATCATCCGTCTTTTATAAAAGACATCATTATGTCTTTTATAGCCAACACTTTGCACTCAGAGGCACAGAGTCTACATCGAGTGCGCCGGATGATTCTGTCCTGTGAGTACCAGAAGCATCCCTTGGTTCTCCTCAGCAGAGCAAGTGACTTACTACTACGTCTTTTAGAAGAGAGATTTTTGAACTTATGAGTAGGAAGTGGGGGTGCGGGGAATAGATTTTCTTCAGTATAATTTTTGGGTTGATTGCACTTCCATTCTAAACTTCTTGGCAAGTACTAATGCATTGTTCTTCACAGCATATCTTTCAAGAAGATATTCTGCCAAGGGATAACTGATGCATAAGTATTTACTAATGGGGGGAGGGATGGGACACACTTGAATCTAGAAACTCAAAGGTGCCAAGTACCTGTGATTGCCACTGAAAGCCACTAGCTGAAAGTAAGAACCACAAAATCTTGATGCTAAGTCAAACACATTAAATTTGTGATCTTCAGTTTTTATTTGGGTTTTTTTTTTTTTTTTTAATGGAGGGTTTTTTGGTTCATCTGAAAATGGTAAAAAAAAAAAAATAATCTGAAACCACTCTTTTGCCTCCCAAGAGCAGACCATGAGTACACCTGATTTCCTACACCTGGAGAAATCAGTACCCGATCAGTATCAGCGTGCCCTCATTTTTCTTTGAAAACATTTCTGATCATACAGCAAAGCATAGAGTACCTAGGTTGAAGTGTTGCTGACACAGTGGTTTATAATTTCTTAGTTCTTGAAACAACAGAAAAGCTTGTTAAGTGTGATCAGTGCTGACCCGTTCCCCGCCGGGGGGGCAGTTAAGCAAGGAAAACAAAAACTGGTCTTAACTATGTTACAGGAGTGCAAACCTTAACATAGGTAACAGAATGAGGCTTACCGTCAGCACGCCTTCCAGATTTGTCATCGTAAGTCTTGTCCACATTACCAATCTGCTATTGTACTTGTGCTGGCAAAGTCTCCCACTGTGGGCATGAAGACAACACACAATTTTCACCCAGTATATTACACTCTTTCGTTAAAAACAAGCTAAGCCACTAAACACTTTTCAGAAGGCTTTGGCAACATAGTATTATTATTATTCTAGGAAGTAAACTTTCTGCCCCAGTCTCTGAAATGACAGTTTTCCAGAAGAATGAGGAGATAGACATTTAACTTTAAATTGCAACAGCGTGTGTTAAAAGGCTAAAACAGGAACATACACAGAACCGAGTCAGTCTAGAAAATGTTAACGGGGAAAAAGCTACTCAAAGTTACGCTCACACATTTTGAGTTTAGAGCTTATGTTCACCTCTATGTTTACCTTGCTCTCGCTGCTTCCACTTACTGTACCAAAGAGAGAATATACCCTTAAATAAAATTTGAGAAAATGGGGGGTGGGGTGGGGTGTTTTTTTTTTTCTTTGTTTGTTTGGGTTTTTTTAAGTGTCCCTACAGAGCTCAAAAAAAATAGTAAGTGGCCCAAGCCACAATTCAAAACTTTGGGCACGGGCAGAAGTTAACAACAGACACATCATACCGAAGCTTTCCTGGATGCAACCAGCCCTCAAGAGTCGGAAGAGATGCTGACACATAAAGGAGCTTATGTGATATAAGTTTCAGACAGTGTTCAGGTATTGTATAAACATTCTTTAATTAAAAGGTATAAAAATATATAGAGAGAGTGACATTTTCCTTCTAACAGCCTGCTCACCATGATCTAGTAGCTGGAAAGAAAAGCCAGTAAACATATCCCTCTTGCCTTCAGCACTAGATTCCCTCCCCCCCCCCCCNAAATGGAATCAAATAGCTCCCATCACCCTTATTCCAAGGCATCTCTATTTTTCTAGATGGATTTACTCTCACATACAGAGTTTGAAGCACAGCAATATGCTTTACCAAAGCACACTACCACCAGTTTTAAGGGTCTAACATAGGCACAATTCAACTGCCCTCCTCACAGCCCACAGAGAACCAAACCTGGTCATCCTAGAGCAATGTGGTTTGTCTCTAGTGACCTTTCAGAGGGAAGACATTAATGTTTCAGCAAATTCTCAGCTTGAAGTGCCAGAGCAGGCAAGGCCTTCAGAGTAGCTTGCTACACATTAAGCTTTTATTTCATGATTAGACTTTTAGAGTCTCAGGCTTGCTCTGCTCTTACCAACTGCTTATTCAAGCAAAGTAGGAAGCACAAAGAATTTTTCTTTAATACAGACTGTTTACTGTTAGAATACATATAGTTGTTTGAAAACAACTTATATATACACCTTTCACATTAGGGCATGTCTAAACAGGACAACAGAACTATGCACTTAGTTATACAGTCAAAACCACATAGCTATCAACACTAGAAAGCCATCTTCCCTCCTCCAAACAAAATACCTAAGTTGCATCTTCACAGAAGACTACATTAGCATGTGACCAGCTACTATAGTTTTTTTGTTACTGTAACTCCTTCTGTCCCCATATATCTCCAACAGACCTCTCAGGCCTTTGAAGACTGAAGAACACCACCACAAAACCCAGAGGCGTGTACACCCATCAGAAGACTTTCTTCTAAAGCTGCCACTAACTCCTAGACCCTCTCCTCTCAACACTATGCTTTCTCCTCTAGCACAATCACAGTTCCCTCTCTGTTTTATACACAAACTCTATGTCAGATTTTGCAAAACTATTCCTTTTCTAGGACCACTTGTGCCTCCTCTGCTTAGGGAATTGACTTTCCTCAGCCTCCCTCAGCCCATACCTCAAAAAATCACTGCAGGCAGCTGCACCATGGTCTTTATAACAGCTGTGTCTAGTAAATGATCAGTTACAGCTGGAGGGGGCCACAAGCTCTTTTCTAGGCTGTTGCCATGTGCTGCATTTATTTACACCTTAGCAGAGGTTTCTGCTGTCGTAGATTTGTGGATCAGAGATTGTTTCTTTCACGTCTCTGGTTGACAAAACTACGCTTGGTTCATAAAGGCAAAACTGAATTGAGACACTGACCCTGTCGTTCCCACGACCCCCAAGCATTCAGTGATAATGAGGATTTCAGGCATCCGTACTTCCTTCCCATACCACTGTGTGCTCATTCCGTTCCTGTGCCACCATGCTCAGCTTTTGCAGTTGTGCCAGTTCCTTGCTGTGCCTTTTTTTTTTTTTTTTTCCCCTGTGCTGTCTAATTTTTAACCTGGATCAGTTTCCTGATCTGGTTCATAGGGCAGCCCCACAAAAGACATGTTAGTGCAACTGAAAGAGCTGACAGGAGTAGAAATAAGTGACCAGAGAAGGAAATGCTTCAAAACAACATTGTTGCCAAATGCTTTGTCATGTAGAAAAGTCTCCAGGCTTCCTTTTATTGAAGAAGAATTGGCCATTACTAAAATGCACACCCCATTTGCTGTAAGCAAGCTATAATGCTTGTAGTAGGAAGATTACTGGTCTTAGGGCAGAGACCACCCCTTTATTTTTCGCATGTGTATACATGTTTGGCCTAATACAGACTGAATGAATCATAATTGGAATACAGAGTACTGATTCTTAAATAGCTAAAAAAAGCCCCTAAAATTCTGAAGGCTGGAGCTCCTCTGCAGGGGTGTGAGCTAAAGGAGTACCTCCAAGTTACACATTCTGTCAGTACTACCTTGCTCAAGTGCTTTTTAAGTAGTAACATTAATCGCTTGGACTGCGACTGTTATGAATCACAGCTACTCAACTGTGATGAGGTTCTGACAAGAGCCAAAATATTGCTGGCTCTGATGCATGAAGCCGAGCAACAAAGAAGTCAGGTAACAAAAAATCTGCACTTAAAATTCCAATTGGATTCTCTCTACGTGCAATGTCCTACATTATGGATCTAAAGCAAAGCTTTACCTAGCATGCTGATAAATGTTTTTACTGATTGCTGCCATATATTCCAGCCAGCGGCTATGATGTGCAAAGGTCCACAGCAAAACTGAATTAACTTCAGCAAAGTTATTCCTGGTTTATACAGGCATCGGAGGGTGAAGTAATTCGTAGAGAAAAATTTGCACACGGCGATCTGTAGTGTGGCTGCGCAAGCCTTACATACCTCAGGCTCCATGTGGTGACTTAGGATAAAGTAATCACCCTAGAGTGTGCCAGAATACAAATATGCAGCATGTAACTATGACATGGTCCTGGTCTGTGTGCGTGATAACCCTGTGATTCCTTTGGGAGCGTGTGCGTGTTTGTGTAGCTTCGGCTTCCCTCACACAGCGGGCAGGGTGGGAGACTGCACGCAGGCAGCCACTGCCAAGCAGGGGTGTGCTGTGGTGTATTTTACCCAGTAGTTTGTCCCGCGGCCACACGTTCACATGTCCATAAACTAAAAATGCTTTTGTGCAAGGCAGGTTTGCTCCACTGCGGATGCTCACTGCCTCCCACTTAGTATGTCCGTTCCTCTGCGCCCAAGTCAGTGGCCTTGCAAACCATGCAACCTTCTGACTTGCTGAGGATCACGCAGAACTGCTTTAAGGGCAAAGAGGCTACAGCTTTCATGGAGAAACCATGGGTGTGCCCTACACTTTACAGCCTATTCAGAGGTGATCATATGTCCCCTCTGGGACCCAGCATGAGAGGCATCAGGCAGACAAGACGAATCTTTGCTTTTTCCCTGCCCCCACCCCCACCCCCCAGCCCAGGTGAGTCGTAGGGTTGTTTTTCACAGGACTGGGTGGAATTTGCAGGAAACAACTCCAGTTCAGTTTTGGCTGTCTTCAGCCTTCCCAGCGAGTAACAGTGAACATGAACTCAGTTGTGGCCAACCTATGGCTTATGAGCAGTTAATGTGCAGTTCCCATGCTGAGGCTAATTATCTAACTGGCAAAGCTGTACTAGTGTGAGGACTGCTGGGCAGTCAGCGTCCCTGGCTCTGAGAGAAAGGAAAACAGCAGGAATGAGCCAGCCCAACTCATCCTGTAATGGAGCTATAGGACCCTAGGCATTTATTGCCATTTCTAACCTGTGACCCATTTCCAGAGCTCCTCTCCGCTTGAGTCTTCATGCTAAATGAGGTGTAACCTGTGAGTCTTGGGCATACCAAGATTTTGACAGCTGCAAACATGTAAAAAAATGTGAAGCTGTGCTTACAGGCCAGAGCTCACATTTTCCCTCAGCTGCTTGTTCCTACTCCCTGCCTTGCTGCTTTAGATGAAAGATTTTTTCCATCTTAAGCATCATCTTCCACTACAAATCTTCCTAGCTTTGCAATATGACCTACTGTCATCAGCCATCTCATTTCTCCCATAGATAGATTGTAGGCAGATTAGCAGTCAGCACGTCTGTGTCTCTTCGAAGAAAACATTTCTAGTGAGGCATCCCATCGCACCCGCTATGCCTGCAATTTTTCCCTGCACCCTGTTTTACGGTATGGGCAGAGCATGTGATGAGCACTTCCAGTTTATAGAGTTTTCAGACAGCTGCATTTGTGCTGGAAGGACTGACCCATGCTCTGACCCATCTGGCCAGATGCAGATGCAGTACGAACGATTATAGGGTGAGGGCCCAACGCCGCCTTTATTGGATGGGGTCTTCCCAAGAAGTTCTAGCTGTTGCTGCAGCCAGTCCCTGGCAGAGTCTGCATGGGGCTGGCCTCAGCTCCTGTGAATGTTTTCACTGGCCAGCTGCCAAGGAGGTGCTGATGGGTATCATCTAACATGAAGCAGATGAGAGTACCTTCAAAGCCAATGTGATAATATCTCTATCCACATCACCCCAACAGTTACATAAGTGTATGAGCGGTCAAAGCAAGTCCCTTGCTCTGCTGCCAAAGGCAGCTGAAATTGGAGATGAAGCTGGAGGATGTGACCAAGTAACAGTGGTGCAGAACTACAGAGTCACTTTCTTTTAGACCTAACAAAGTAAGAAGACTAGCAGTAGTGTTTAAGCTGTGCAGCTTATACTCTTTCCATTACTGTAGACCTGCTGCAAATTTCCAAGTCCCTCCTGTCCAGTTTCCAGCTATGGCTTTCAAGACACAATTCACATGCCTTTCTGAATGTTGCAGCAGGCAATGTGCTATATTGGTATCACTGTAAATTGCTATGGAATGAAGAACACAAGGGCACAGAGCAGAGACACTCAAGGTAAATCATGCTACAAATGCTGTAAGTCTGCTAAGGACCTTGAAAGGAGAAGACGTTCTTCTGGGTTAGGGAAACAATGGAGGGACATTAGATCTGCATTCAGCTGGGGCTCTGTCATTCCAAGGCAGCGACTTAATGCTATCTTAGCTTTCTTATCGTCTGAGAGGTACAGCCTTTTATTTCAGTTAACTCTTCAGATAGATAGCTTAATTTCTTAATGTTTGAAAAGGACTATGTGATATTTAAATGCAAGGGAGAAAGTGATATCCTAAAATGTATAGGCCATGAGTTTTTGCACTACTTGAAAGTATCACATCGCCTGGAATATACCTTAATAGCTCCTAGGTGGAGCTCGTACATTTGGCTGACTTGAATCTGAACATTCATAATCACCTACAAAATGTAACCAGCATGAATTACCACTGATTTTATCAAACATGTTCAGTTGTTCCCACATGAAAGTGAAAAAGAATCTCTCCCTTAGGTAGAAAATTTTTGTATGGGAGATTCCCAATATAATGGGGATTTTCTAGCAAACTTGAGGAGGAGGCTTATATCAGGAAGGTAACTATCATGGACTCTGATTGTGGCTGCACTGTAAACGTTTCTTTTCCAAGTCGAAAGTAAAAGATGTAGCCACAAGAGGGAGGCAGAACTCCTATGCCAGTATAGTAACCCCAGCAGAAAACAAAATAAATCAAAGAAATACGTTTTCAAAATTTCCCTGTTTGTGCTAAAATTGTCCAGTAGCAGTCTCATTGAGAGCAATGACTGTTGGCTGTAACTTCTATAAAAGTAGGTTCATAATGCGTAATAAATGTTAAATGACTATTGTAAGCTGAAAATTAGTAACTAGTATATCTTTTTCTTAAACCTAAAAATTAGGTAAGAAATTACTTCAGGACAGATTGAAACTGATTTTTGTGTGCTTTTTGTGGGTGCTGGGAAGGAAAACTGTCCCCGTGCTGTAAGGGATTTATTTCAAAGGCATATAGTTGTGTTCTTGCCAGGCTCTAATACACAAGGATCACTTTGTTTCAGGAAGGAGACTTTTTATAACAAATTACTTCTCAGAAAATACAGCACAAGATTGTATTTAAACAATTCTATTTCCATAGCACCTCAGCAAACAGATAAAGCACTATCCTCAAATGGTGCTGTTACTTATCCTATAAAGTACTTTCAGTGAGCAGGAGGCCTTCTAGGTTCAGTGAGCTCAGCAGAGGATGAATTTGTCTGGAGGGAGAGGGCAGGTCTGGTGTCTAGTTTCTGCTCCAAGGACTATTTCCATAATTTACTCAACAGCATTTCAGAAACTGCAGTCAAGGATTGACAAACCTGATCAGTACTCTAAACCCTCGAAGTCTTCAGTCCCTCTTTTCAGTCTTGAACTGTCTCTGTCTCTGTCCCAGCCCTCCAGATAGCCTCAGACAAGGAGGAGAAAGGAAGCCAAACCCCATTCGCTTACCTGCAGTGCAGTGCTCTGACCACTGAGCAGGGTTATAGCACACAATGCTCATTCTGAGCACAGCAGCAGGTTAGAATCCTCGAGAGAGAGAAGGTAAGAGAATGCTTGGCTTGAAAACCCAAGCTGGACTTGGCTATATAACCATCTAGGACTGCAGTAGTTTGAGGCACGCAGAGGAACAGTAGGTGTGTGTAGACATCTTTCATGGACATTTATGAGGGCTCCTGGGAATTTTTGTGCTTCCAGAATGAGGCAGCAGCTGCACGGGGGTTTACCAGCTGGGAGTAGAGGGCTTGGCTGCCCAGACTCGGACTTAGCCCCACCGGTGTACCTCGGGGCGGTGGGGGGTGTCTGTCTTTTAAAAGAGTGGCCAGAAAATAAAAAGGTCAAACTACTGTTCTTTCCATTATGCGATCCATAATTGTATAGGCCTATGCATGCCTACACAACTCACACGTATGCTTTTGGTTTTTCATAGACAGTAGTTAAAAGTTATCCTTTTACAGTATTTTCTGTTGGAGGTATTTAAAGTGCTTTATGGACATAAATTTAAACTGATTCTATGCCTGACTGTGCAGACAGGTAAGGATTGTTTGGGTGAAAAGAGCAGTCAATACCACTGAAAAATTAATTTGTCTGTTGGCTTTTTCTCAGCTGAACCAATCAATTGAGGTAGTTAACTCTTACACCCAGTTTTGAGATCTAACTGGTTTTCAGTGTGTCAATAATGGGCCAAATTCTGCATGGGCTTCACAGTCCTGAAAAGCAGTGAGACTTGTGTTTCATTGAGTCTGCCTGATGCAGCAGGTCAGTAGCGCAGGCAAAAACCTGGCACCTTCCCATGACCACTAGAGAGCAACAGTCCCTTAGCTCGGGTGAACCTGGGGAGCGTGAACACACAGCTAAACGCCTTATCGTTCCACTCTGCAGTTCACTTCTCTAGGTAGGACCCATACCACAAACCACAACTTGCCATGCAGAAACATCACTGTCAACTCACACTTTCATCATCCTGTGCCTTTTAGGTCCCCTGGCCCTGTACAATTTGAGAGCTGATTTTGACAATGTGGTTCAGTTCCAAATCCAATTCTATTTGTTCACATAATATTCATACTAAATTTTTTACTATTTTTTTCCTTTGTTCCCAGGGTCAGTGTTTGTAGACCGGGACTCCCCAAGTCACATTTTTTGCATAGTTCCTGACTTGTCATGGGACTTCATGAGGTGTTAGCACATATTTTTCTCTGTTGAGATTGTAACTTCAGCATACCCTATTTTGCCACCCGCACTCCCCTGGTTGTTCCTCTTGCACCAACTGTCGCTTCCCAGCTGCCAGGGACATTTCCTCCTCCTGGGCAAAGGCTACCTATAACAGCTTGGGGAAAAAAAGAAAAAAAAAAAAAAGCCTGCTGATTGATGCAGTGCAATTTAGACAAGATTTTGATCAAAGGTAGGTGGGGACAGAGGATACCGTAGTGATTGAGCTCTATTATTCTCTTAGTTGAAAACTGTCTGCAATTTTGCTTTTGTTTCTCTTGACCAGAAGCTAGTACTCTGCTAACAGTTCTGCCTGCATCTGTGCTCCGACACGAGGTTTTCCCATTGCATTCCTTTTTAATCTGAGTACTGTCTGTATTAATACAATTGCTCAACTGACCATGCCCTAACAAATTTCTTTGCTTCCACACAGAGGAGTAGAGCTCTCCTTTGCTGTTATGCATAAGGGAAACCTTTATAAAAGAGGCTGTCACCTTAGGAAATTACTTTCTGCTGTATTGACCCTGTATTCCTCCTATCCCTTCAGAAGCCCTTTAGGCCAAGCTGATTGCTCCCAGTTTATCTACAGCCCCTGGGGCAGTAGCAACTGGGAGACTGCAGAAGACCCCTGACCAGGGAAGGACCAATCTGCTTGCACTCCCTGAACCCCAGCATGTGTCTGCCACGTGTTGTGGCACCCCAGTACAGCTGCAGGCAGCGATATAGTCACCCCTCTCCATCAGGCTTTGCTGTCCCATTATTCAGGGTTGAGAAAGACACCTTTCATAGCTGGTGTTTAAAATACTATTCCAACTACTTTTTAGATATGGCAGTTGCTGTTTGGCTTCTAATACTGTAACCAAAAGGACAGGAGTTTTTTCTGGGACTGGTGTGCTTCATGTTTCAGACACATCTGCTGTGACACAGACCTCCACTTAAGCTGAAACAATGGGCTGCTTCTCTATCTTTTGCTTTACCTCAGCTGACCTTCAGCAGTTTTTGCCCTACTCATAAATTTACAACATATCTGGATTAGATGGTAAGGGCAATCATGGCAACTAAGAGCACTGAAGGAAAACTGTGGTGGTTTTTTCTCTCCAAATTGTGCTATCTCACGCTAGTGATGTCTTTTGTTTGGGTACACATTGCGCTGGCACTCTGACTTCTCCATCTCTTGTACGGTGTTATTTTGGCTGGTCTCGAAGTACTGCACTATTGCCAAGGAACTTTGAGCTCCCTGGTTTCAAACTTTCAGCTTTTTCAGGAACTCTCTCTTTTTAAAACCATTTTGCATATTATCAAGCTATCATGGTTAATATAATCCTACCCTCCTGATGTGATAGTATCATTTCCAGATGTCACTGAATATCCAAATTATAGTAAATAAACTGCTATTACTAACAGCCCCTGAATCTTTCTATTTAACCTTCCTTCTGGCTGACCTGATTTACTCTTGAATAATGAACATGAGGCATCGTTCTCTGCGTACCTCCATTATTCTTATACTGTAAAATGATTGACTTACTGTCAGTTGTACCGAGGCATACTCTGGAGAATGTGCTGAGCTCAGAGCAATAATCTGAGCAGCCCTTATGATGGCTATCTGATTTTCTTTGGTCAATGAGACTGCCCAGCTCTTCAGTCGGATTCCGGGAGTGCTTTTGAGAAAAACAGCAGACTGCAACTGGTCTCAGTGACTGTGAGAGAAGTGGGAAGATGTATGAAATTATACATGGCTCACTCAAGTTTGAAAGAACACAGAGAATCATAGCAGAGGACTCTGTAAATAGTTTAGACCTTATCCTTACACTTGCTTTGCAAACATGTTCGGATCACAGGAAGACACTGCCCTCGCACGTACTCCTGCCTTCAGTGGTCAGAGAACAGAAGTAGGAGAGACCCACTGAGCAGAAGCTTCAGTTCCTAATTAATTTGTTTCAGGATAGCTTCATTCAAATGTTGGGTCCTCTTCTATATTATGTCAGCACTGCTCCACACGTCTGTTATGTGGCTCAAGCTCTAGGCCTGCTCCATTTCCTTTGCAGTCTATCATTCAGTCTGGATGATCAAATGAAATAATCTCTTTTCTATATATAGCCCCATTACTTCTAATTTATGTCCTTCTTTATGCCATTCAAAACACTCCCTTTTCCTCTTCTGAATTCAGGACTTCTGACTTACCAGAATATACAGCACATACAACTTCAATTTAACAGTGAAAATGTGGATATGCTGTTTCATCTTAACCTTTATTTAAAGTTTTCCCATAGTTCAAACAAAACATGACATCCCATTTCAACTGACAAAAGAAAAAAAAAAAACCACTTCTACAAAGTTAGCCAGTGTATAGACTTTCTTATTTTACAAAACAAAAAGGTAGGAACATGTTACAAAATACTCATCAAACCAATCAATGTCAATAGTGCAAAGAATGAATTGCAAGTATAGGAGAGAGAGGGAGGGAGGGTAGGACGGATGGGAAGATGGATGGATTTGTGGGTGGGTGGGTGGCTGAACGAAACAGGAAGGCTAGGAACAGCTCTGCCTGTTACCACACAAAATTTCGTATCTCAGACAACTCATGATGTAGATTTAACTTCAGTGGCAGAAGAGGGTAAGTACTTCATCCGTAAGTGATCTCTGTGTGCTGCAAATTCTTGTGCTGGTCAGTTCTGGAGATGAATACAGCTATAAACACAAGCTGCTAAGAGTCACCGAAAGGAATTTTTCACTCTCTGGAAGACAGGTGACCTATCAAGGGCTTGATTAGTTTGTGTGCATTCAAGGGCCAAGCAAATTACCGAGAATTTCATGCAAGCAACAGAGTAAGTACCTCCAGGCTGAACTTTGTACACCTTTTCCTCTTGCTTTCATGCTCTTTTGCATGCAATTGCTCTCTATCCTGGGAGATGAATGATCAAGAGGGAGTTTTAGCAGCTACTAAGTCATGTGGACAGGTAGACCAACAGGTCTTGGATGTCCTGTCAAGTAAATATGTCAGCCAGCAACCCACCAGAAAAGGTAAATTATTTCTGCAATGTTTCTTATGATACTGCTACAACGAAGAACCTAAAATCTGTCTCCTTCATAGGATGACTAAATTTGAGTCTAAATAAAATAAAGGACAAAAATAACATCAGTCAGTTACAGTATTTCTCAGCTGAATTTGCCCATTTTCCTTTGCTAGCAGAGTGTCCATAGTTAATAAATGTAAGAGACATTCACTAAAATAAGCTCAGCTGCCTGGAGATGTTGTTCATCTTTCCCCCTTGTGATCAAAGGCTGTTTATTTTTCTAGGCAAAATTCCCTGCGATACCTCAAGTCTTACCACAGTACAAAAATGAAACAAAACCATAATTAAAAATAGAAAGAAGGCTAAAAGTGGGAATAGCTTCAGGGAGTAAATGTTTGCTTACCTTGAAGGCACATTTCCTGCATGGAGTGTTTGAGTACTACAAAGCTTTCAAATAAACCAAAGGACAGTGATTATATCTTTCTCAAAAGGAGTATTAAACTGAAACTATTCAAAGAGATTTTTCCCCAAGATACAAAAAAAAAAAAAAAATCATCCCCACTACAGGCATAGCTTGTATCTAAATCATTTTTGCTACTCTAAAACTGACAAACCTCTTAGCTCTTTCCCCTCACTCCCATCAACAGTCTGTCCAAATTACTACTGTACCCCTATGGATGAAGAGGATATGGTTCATGTACGTAAAGTTCATACGTGACAGTATCTAACACTCAAAAATTGGCACTGTTTAGTTAAGCAAGAACAGTGGAAGCCTCAAAAAGTGCCCTTAGGATCCTGGTGTTCAAATGCTCAGCGCTCGTAATGGTGCTGGACTGAAAAAAGAATTCAGTGGTGACACCTGGTGATACCGACACTAGATTTTCTAGAGATTTTGGTTGTTAGTGCTCTTTTGAAAAATCAAACTACTTACACTACTGCTTCAATAGGAAATAGGATCTTTTGAAGGTATTCATACTAAACTCTTGAAAGTTCAGTGGCAGGTACATCAGAAAAATATTCTCCAGAGGTCAGAATGGATTAAAATAGCTTTTTTATAAACCAGAACACTTTTCCAGTTTTGCCTGCATAACTCCATGACGATTGCAAGAGATACTTCTGTCGTACAACTAACTACGTAAGAGAGATCAGTCAGGCCCATACTCTTTCTTTCATTCATTAACTTTGAATTAAAAAAAAGAATCAGTGATGAAGACATAGAGAAATTAAGTAAATCCAGAAACCTCCAGTATATTCATCTTTCAATTTTGGGGGCATTAAATATTCTGTGGCTGGAGTATGACAGAGACTGAGTAGTTTAAGAATTCAACAGAGATGGAAAATTATATTCCTTTGATTTTTCCCCTCTTTAAGGAGTACAACATAATTTTGTTTATTTGCTATTACTTATTTGTGTTTTCAAGGGCTGGGGGGCAATATGCAAAAATTCAGTCACTGAGCCTGCAGATCAGAGTAGGAAATCTCCTGACTGTTTCTTTCACAAAACATTCTCACACTTCCTCAGCAACACCTCAGCACTCCTTCAGCTTGGTTTTGTTGGATTTCTTCCTGGTCCTTTTCAGAAACTGTACGCTAGGAGCTGCCGTGAAAAACAGGAAAAACACCCAGAAGTTCTTTGAATGCCTTGAAAAGAAGAGTGAATTTTGTAGAAAGGAGTTGCCATGCAACTCATCACAGCCGGCCTGTAACAGAGCTGAGAATCAGTCATGAATTCAGCCCCGTGCTCTCAGATATTTCACAACCTATACAAGTTATCATTTAATAAATAATAATTCTTCGCAATTATTTTATTTTAATCCACTGATCTCAAAATGCTTCATAAAAGTTAACAGCATTCTTCCATTTACAGAGAGATGTTGCAAATGCTTAGTACTAACTGGTGTGCTCCGAGGAGCTCCCTGGGCTTCAGCAGGACTACCTGCAATAGAATATTGCATGCTTATTAAGAAGTCCTAGAAGGACTGAGACTTTACATATTTACAGCAGTGTACCTGTGTAAATATATATCACTAGGTTGACGTAGGCCTGAAATTTAGGTGCATATAAAAGGGCATTTATAAGTTCCCTATAATTTGCTTTAAATTCTACCACTACCAGTTTTAGACTCAATGTAATTAATCTCATGTTTTATTTGGGATTTTAACGTTGTAGTGATTTTTATAGGAGTCACAGTGAAAGCAGTAAATTGAGAGTGTATTAATTTTCTGTTACATGAAATGTAAAATAAAATAAATTTATAAATTTATAAAAAAGCTTTCACTTTAATTCATTATGATTTTAAATTACATTGCCAAGGCTTTCCAAATGTGTGATTTTAAAGTCAGCAGTAACATTTCAAAAGATAAATGATTTAATAAATTACTTTTTTCATATTTAAAGTTACCTCGAGACAAAGTATTATGCAAGCTGTGGAAACAACTACAAAAAAAGGGTACTCTGAACACTGTTTTCTCTGAAAATATATATGAATGAGTGATTTTTGCCTTCTGCATTTTTATTTAGAAAGAAGTTTTAAGACTTGCTGTTACTTTCAACTAAGTGGAGATAAAAAAATCTTCATGATGGAAGCTTGTTGTTAATTTTTGAAAAGAGATTTTGGGTCCCAGTTAGTGGGGGTTTTATAAAGATAAAAGTTACTTATATTGTAGGTTCAATATAGAACAGGAAAGTAATATTGCGCTGGACAGACTTCCAAGGATTTTCAGGAAGGCAAACAACATTGTCTGTTAAAGTAATCGTGTTCCGACATTTTCAATAACCACCCACCTTACCCATTCAAGAAAACATAATAAAAAAACCAAACCCAAACCCCAATGTTTTTTCCTTAAATATCTTTCTAGGCAGGAATGATCTAATCTTAGCAAAGTCCCTCCTGTATCACCTCTATTATAACACACATTCCCTGTTACTAGCAGCCATAACCATGTTCAGTCAAGGTAACAGAACAGCCCAGACTAACAAATAAAAATTTTTTAAGAAATTGCTGAGGCTTTCTTGTAACTTGCGCAGACCCCATGAAAATGTGCACAATGACATGTTGTCGTTCTGGGGATGTGACAGGAAGGGGTGAATAGAAGAACAGCTACATGATCAGCTGTCCTGTCTGTAGTTCATCTGCTTGACCATTTACTATGTTTAAGATGCAGAGTTTTTTGATTCTCCAGAATGATGCTCAGGGTTTTCACTCTGTTGACCACTTCAGAAATGAGGTTTTATATCATTTTTCACTTGATGCTCCCTGGGTTTTATTTGGCAGTTCAGAAGGAAGTGAATCTGCCAGTGACCAAATCAACAGGCATACAAAAAAAATGCTTAACGTAGGAGGGCAAGATTATAAGTGAGATAAAGGCTGCTTTCCGGTTTGCCTGTGATGGTGGCCCGCCTGTACTTCAGTGCAAAACCTAGATGGTGAAGAGGCAAAAAAGGCAGGCTTGACTGTAATATGAGTCATTCTGTCTATACCCCAACTGTACATAAATCATTCCAGCAAAAGCCCATAGGTCTGCTCCAAACAAACCACAGACGACCTTCTTCTCAAAGTATGGATCATCACAAGGAAAAATAATACTCTTCAGAACATTATTTTAAAAGTAGTACTCCATACTTCTTTAAAGAAAAATACCAAAACCCTGCAAGTCCTTTCTTCCAGGTTTGTTAATTTGACCATCCCTCTTGGGACTTGCAGACTGATCTTCCTTCACTGCGTAGCACATTCATTGACATTTGCAGTATCTTCTGCCTTTAGATCCTCATTCAAGCTTTTTTTCTGCTCTATTTCGACCTGGCAGAGGAAAAAGAGGGAGAACATTTGTAATGAGAAAGGAAAACAAAAGATTCAAAAATCTTCCTTAGTTGCGGTTCATGTCCTGCTCAGATGAAGAAACGCTTGGTAAACTGAGAGGGTTGTGAAGAGAAATAGACTGAGGAGGGAAAGCTGGATTTTATTTACTATAAGTGTTTTCAGTCTAATCCAAACAGTTTTACGATTCAACAGTGTCATGACATCATTTCCAGAAGAGATAACGTCATGCAGAGAACTGGTCTCACATGCTTTTATATTCGTTACCATCCCAGCTGTACTTTGAATCCAAACCCAGAACCAAATCTGCAGAGGATAGGTGCCTTCCTAAGTGACAGCAGAAGACCAGCCTCAATTTTAAACTCTGCAAAGCCTGATGTACAAAGCAAAAGAGATTCATTTTCAAAATGCACATCTACATTTATGTTCTAAATTTCAATACCTCCGAAAACTCAGGGATGACCCAATGTTTAGTTCTTAAAAGGGACACTTAGGAAGATCAAACACCACCTCCAGGGAATTTAAGAGACTACTAAAAATGTAATGACAATTACCATTAAAAATATTTGCCATGAGAATCTTTTCAGTATCTCTCATCATTGGTCTTAAAGAAGGCAGGTAGGATGCCAATTTCTCTGCTGAGTGATCAGCTAACATGCAAATTTTGGCATACTAAGATTCTTGGCAGGTATATACGTAGTGCATTTTCCCATCTGCTCCTCTCCTTAGGGCAGGCAGCAAGAAGAAATATTTAAGCAGAGGAATACTGTGATCCTTTTGTCTGCTGTAGCACTCCCACTGTAGCTGCTATGAAGAGCAGCAAAACTCCCTGTTCACACTCTTACTGTATCAGCTAATCCCCAGCAGCTGGCTGTGTGTATGCTCTTCCACAAAGCAACTGCAAGCAAGTTTATTCCATCTTCGCTGAGGGATAATCCACTGCTTGTTTGCCATGAATCAATAGGCTGCACATGGGTAGCCACTGCACAGGGCCTGGCATGTGCCAAATTCCCACCTCATCTGCCCACGGTATTTTATTTGACTGCCCACACTTTTCAAGGCAATGAGGTATGCAAAGTAACCATGGCGATTGCCTCATGCTCAGTTTTACCTTGTAACTGTAGTGTGCTGAATAGTTGACCCACTTCCTCACGTTGGTCTTGTCCTCAACAGAGATGGACCGAACAGTGGCTTTGGACGCAGAAGTGGTGGGCATGTCAAATTCCACATCTACATAGCGGACAAAACTGGAAGGCACTTCCCGGTCAGAGCCAAGCTCTAGGTGACAGAAGAAGCAGTGAGGATGGCCAGAAGCTGGAAAAAGAGAGCAAACAGATACGGAAGTTGTGTTGGATGGATCAGAAAACGCAACATCTAGGAGGAAGCAACATCATGAAACTGCAAGAAACCGAGAATCTGCCTGGGTGAACTAGTTCCTAGCAAGTGACACTATCTTACCTGTTTCAATGCTGTTGGAGTTTCTAGAGGATTTAAACAAACTGCAAAATGGACTGCCAATCACTCTAGTTTGCTTGTAGTAGGTGAAAATATAAGATGTAAATCAAGCATAGGAGGGTAAAGGTATTTCCCCTCTTCTGATTCCCCCAGTGTACGTAACATGCGAAGTACATTGTGGCACATCCTTCTGAAGCGTCATGTATTGATAGTAAGGAAAGGTGGGATTTGGCAGATATTTCATGTTTATTTGAAATTGTTATCCCGATTTTCAGCAAAAGAAAATATACTGGATAGGGTGAAATAACCTTCCTGGGTTCAAAAAGCAAATTTGTGCACAGCTTGGAAGTAACTGTTTATTCCTCACTCTAACCCATGACAAGGTGACTAGTCATTAAAGATGGCAAGGTGAGGAAGTAATCATGTTTAGCTCTGTCATCTGTAAATTATAACCTTTGTTATTATTTTTTCCCCTTTGTTTTGCTGGACAGCAGTGATGTTTAAAAATTAAAGTAGGGACTGCTAGTCAAGCTAGGTTGATTTTATTTCTGACTGCTGCCAACTCCCTAAGCTCTTGAGCAAGTCACTTAAGGTCTGCGCCTCACTTTGTCTGCAAAATGAGGATGAGAGCCTTCAAAGCCACCTTGGGCTTTCTGATTGAAGGGATCCTATTATCTAAGTATGTGTAAATGAAAGTAATGTATGAATAAATGAACGGAATCCTTGTCGGCCACTGTTGCAGGCTTTAGGATTTCTGACTACTTCTTCATTGGGAAAGTTCTTCTCCATACAGGTGAGGAAGGTGTACAGGACAGAGATAAGGAAGGACGAAGGCAGTCAGAGTAAAAAGAACTGGGTGGGGAAAGCCCAGAAGCTCCCCCTGGGAAGAGGAGAAAAACACCGCTTGTGAAGTACTTGCAAGCCTAGGCCTTGAAAAGGAAGTCAGCTCCTCATCCAGAACTTAGCCCAGAAGTCAGCCTTGTTGAGCTGAAGCTTGAAAAGCAAGATTTGGGATTTTGAGATATTACTTGTCCCAACAGGATGAAATTGAGCAGCCTTTAGAGGGCCTAGGCATGGCAACATCCCACTTAACCTCTGAAATGGAGTTGGAAAAAAATTTCAACCTGGTGTAAGTCTGGGTAAAAATTTAATGTAGAGTCAGCCTCATAGTTCCAAACAGTCTAGCCAGAGTTTCCTCACAACTGGAAGGTTTATAAACATATGTCTGTGCAGCAAATCCAATGAGAGGCTAGAGAGCTCAGCAGAGACCACAGAGATATGCAGCACCACAGCTGGAGCCAAGTTATGAATGAGTGGGTGCAGTATCAAGCAGATATAAAAGCTCAAGTTCTGCAAGCATTAAAATACATAACCTGCTTTTCATCAGGATTAATTATCCCAAGCAGAGTTGCCCTGGTTCTACAGCGAGATGCGATCTCTCTCTGACAGCGCTTCCCAGCTTTTCATACCTGGAGCACACTTTTTCTGGATAAAAAGCCATGGTGCACATCAGACCTTCAAGATGATCCCACCCAACATGGGCTAGCAGCAGCTCCACGTGCTCTCATGGAGAACATTGTGCCCTCCAGCACTGCAGGGCTTTTGCTTCTGCCCAGTTCTTGAGCTTGGCTGTGGTGGGCACACCTGTGGCGGCACTGCACTTCAGCCTCTGCCATGGGACACTCAGGTGCCGCTGCACATACCTGGGAATCACTGCTCTCTGGCACTGCATTATGAAGATGCCTAAAAATAAGTCATTCCTGGCTCAACAATTGTGTGTTCAGCACTCAGTACTGGCAACCAACTCCCAGTATCAGGCTCCCCATCCGTTCATATCTCTTTCCTCACCCTGTACCAGTCTCAGCAGACTCCCCATTGTAATCCTTCCTGCTCATCTGCTTTGCTATGCTTTTCCTCTCCTCTCATTTGCTGTGGGGTGCTCCCTCCTTCAGACTGCCTGGGTCGCAGTGGAGGCCCAGAGCAGCCCAGGAAAGGCGGCTCTGTGCTCTGGTGCAAGCCACATCCACAGCTACAATACAAATGTTCAGCTTGCGCCGCTGTACTCCTGAGCCGGCATGTGCTCAGTTGCTTTTGGGATGGACACATGTGAAGGTAAAACTGGGAAGTGGTTAACTGGGCTTTAGCACACTGCGTGACAGGTGCTTGGGAGATATGAGGTTTTAAACTCTTCGTAATTTCAACTGGACACAGGGAACCAGCAACCACTCTTCTAACACACCTGAATGTTGGTGGATATTCACAGGCCCCAAAAAAAAGGGGGGGGGGGGAATAAAGGGGGAAAAAGCAAAAGAAAAAAAAATTAATGCACTACAATTAAAGGAATTTTTCAATAATTTAATTTCTTCTAGTAGGAGTACCCACTAACAGAAAAGACCATGCACAACACTCAAAAAAATATGGAAGTTATTAATTCAAACCAGCTCAGCATGGTAGGCAACCAGATGAACTGATTAAGAAAGCAACTCCTCCACCAAAGCTATAGCAAAAATACCAAGCACATCAGTGTTCACTAGTGTCCCAAGTGTGAGGCACACAAGGCACAACTTCTGTAGACTTTCTGTTTGTTCAGCAGGCTCATTCAGAGCTCTTTCTCTAACGGACAGGTATGCTTTTTAGTAAAATCAGGACGAAATCAACAGACTGCTTTTGTTTTGCATCTCTTGCTTCCTTGAGCTACTAACACTTCATTCTGACAATCAAGGATCTGGTAATCAAATTCATATATATGCATGGGTTACTGTGATTGGAGGGAATCTGTTCCAAACTACTCTGATGTCCCAACATGTTTGGATTAACGGATTTAATTTACTTCAGAAAGTATACCAGGCAGCATGCCTGGGATCCACAGCCGAACTAGACCAAAGTTCAAATATCCATATCCAAGGCTCTGCACAGAGGCTACATCCCTGCTTCACTGGAAGAGTGTTTTCCCACGATCGAAGACTGGGTGGATGTTTTCCTAATATTTTGCTGGTGGATTAAAAAAAACCAAAGATGTGGAGCCCAGCCAGCTGCAACTGAAGCTCTGCAGAGCCTGTAAATAGGCTTTCTTTATCAACTGCTTTGATCATATTAATTGTGACTATGAGAAGGGCAGTAACGTTTAACAAGCTATTTTGAAAAGGATTTCAGCAATGTGCTCAGTAGAATCCAGTCCATAGTTTTTTCTTAGGGCACATCATAGTCAGAGTACACACCGTCCTTCACTTGTCATATGCTTTTCAACATCCAGTCATAAGCAGGCGCTTTGGCTACAAAATAACACAGATGGTGCTGATAACAAGTTCCTCTGGTGAGAGTGCAAAGGGCCCCATCCCGTTAGAAAGCACAAAGAGAACATTTGGATAAGGCAGCGAAGCTGCTGAAATAATTCTTAACAATTTGGGTACTAGGATACTATAACCTGAATGCATGCATCGAGCTTCGGGAGGGACCGGCTCTCCTCCCCTGCAGGGCTGTGATACTGGCCGTCAGGGCAGACCACGCGCAGGGCTGATGGTGTCACACGCCTCACGTCTACACAGAGCCTGCACCAGTCTGCATTCAGGGAATGGTGTGAAGCACAGGAGGTCCAAGTGGCTACCTGGAGGCCTCTGGAGTTCCTGGGATCGCGTTTGCAAGGGACTGATGTGTCAGAGCACACAACGTGGATGAACAAAGGGTCCCCATAGTAAGTCTGTGCCTACGTATGTACTTCTTTGATAGGCACACAGGGCTGGCAGATAGGCACGTGTGCTGGAGGGAGTCATGCAAGGCATGTGCCCCAGGTCGTGTGGACAGGTTGTGTGGCCTCTGGAGGCAGGGTGGAGCTGGAGACTGCGGCTTCCTGCAGCATTTCTCACCAGCTGCAGTGGGATGCCACCACCTCTCTCCTGCTCTGGAGTCTCAGGCACCAGAGCAGTTCATTAGCAGACCAGACATTTACGGAGGACCCAGAGCGCTGTTAGGGGTGAGTTGCAGGTGCCACAGTAGGACAGCATGAAGTGCAAGTCAGGGGAATATTTTTATACTTATTCTTGAGAACTGCATCATTTATAGGGACTTCTGCACGCAGGCAGAGGTGAGTTATTATATGACTTGTGGGTAGGGCTGGATACAGCCAAGCATGCACAAGGTTGGGAGTAGACCACACATCAGTATCGCATGGTCAGAAGTGTATGTGGTCCATCAGGCAAATCTAAGAAGGAGCAGGAATCAATGCTTTTGAGTACCATTTATATCCCTCTTTGTTTGCCATATACTTTGAGTAAGGAAAACCATGGGACAAGTACTGTCAAGAAATGTAAACAGTCCTCGAGAGGCAAGGGCAGATTTAAACTACACTTGGCCTGCGCTGCCATCTCTTTGGGATTCCCTCTCTTTCACATACCTCGTGTCCTGGCCAAGACAGTGCTTGCAAGGCCCTTCCTTTCCCTGAAATTACATCTGACCTGACCAGAGGGGTGAAGACACTCTCTTCCGCTCAGGATGTAAACAAATACTAACTGCCCTGCATTCTGCACAGTGACACTGATGGATAGATGCTCTGTGGCAGGGCTCCAAGAGCAGTGCCAAGTCTATGATGCATTTCCCCCTGACACAGGGTATATATAATAAAGCCTCATGCTGGGAGAGACGAGATCAAGGAAACAGTGGACATAGATCAACATCTCCCTCAAAGTTGAGATGGGTAAGGGAGCATCACCTCGCAGGAGACAGTAGAGCCAGAAGTTCTGCCTCTTCTCCTGGCTTGCTACCAGCATGTTCTGTGATTGTGTTAAAGTTTGGGGGCTTTTGTTTCCCCAGCTGTAATGTCTATACAGTATATGGAGATCTTTGGAGCGAAGATGCCACAGAAGGCCCCATTTCACAGCATCTCATTTCCACAGCTCATGCAGATGGCATAGTGAGATTTTCCTCACAAGCATGTTATTGCTCATAAACAGTCTGAGGTTAATTTTTCCTTGTGATATTTCTCTTGAATTCCCAAGTTCTCTCTTCTTATGCCCCGCACTACAGAAAACACGAAGCCTTCACTTTTGCCAGTGATATCCCTCCAAATTTGTAATCTATGGTGTAAGCTGGCGTCCTTGGGCTGAAATGTGATCCAAAAGATTGGAAGAGTTGGATCGCTGTTTTGCTGACACTATAGCTCAAACTCAGGAAAAACATATGTCCTTAGAAAGTGCCAAATCTAGTACAACACTGAACTTTCAGGGAACACCGAATATGGAAACCCATCCAGTCACGCAGCTGCATTACTGCAGCATTAATACTAAAAAGTGCATCTCATTTGTAAAAAGCTAGTCTAGATCAGAGAAATCAAGAAGTAGAATTCACTACGAATAAAAATAAACCCGAGTTGTCGAGCTTTATTGCACACCATGGATGAAAGGCAGGAAGTGGAATGACTGGCAGCGATGGCCAAAGGGAACAGTAGCTTGCTCATATTATTTGAATGTTTAATTATGAACATGTTACTAGAAATACAAAGACTTGTGGGTTTTATGTTGGTATTCTCTCTTCAGGTTTAAGCTGTATTTACCTGTCTGCACTGATTACAGAAACATAGCCAGAAACTGGTGTTTGGAAATTTTGGGTTTTTTTAATGGTTGCACAATATCTTCTGTCCTCTTACAATCCCCATTCCAGACACTTTGTAGGCCTTAGTTGTGGTATACGCATTGAAATATATAGCATTGGCCCAATATGCTTGGCAATGCATGGAAAAGAAGTCACATGTGCTGGAACTACAGCAACTTATCTGGTCCTGTCATTCAGCCCCGTAGCATAGTATCTTGCCTTTGCAAGTTACCTGAAAAAGCCCTGCTTCCAATAACAGTGCTAAGCACACAGAGATGTTTGATGCCTAAGTCCCGTAATGTACCCATAAAAGCAGAGACAGAAGGCATATTTTTCCATCTGGAAAACCTAAACCTGTTTTTATCATTAGCAATGTTTGTAGGATATGTAAAACTACTGCAGTGAAGGGTCAGATAAATGCTTCATGCAACTAACTACTGTCCTTTGGTATACTACAGAGGATAATTTATTCCTCACCATGTAAACCCAGTATTCCCTATCTTCCAAAATACGTAACTCCTTTCAGTTTTCTCCTGCAGAGATGGTATGCACCACTCACCTGAGTTTTTGTCAGGCAGTCGGTTTATCCTCCATACGATGGAATTAAAGGCATGCTCATATTTGGCAGTTCCCAAAGTTACTCTCATTACTGGCTCAGAACCAGACAGACTGGTTGATCCAAAAGTGGCCCCCTTGTTCACCTTGGCTTTCAAAGATTTCTCCCCCAGGACGCTCTCCCTGCGGAAGTTCTTCACCCACTCGTTTGGCACTGGGTAGCGGATCATCACATTTTCACAAGGGACCTGAGTTAAAGGGTCACGGTTGGAAGAGAATCCAGTGGACATCATCAGCCAGCTCTGCACCTCCACCTCAGCACCATTGATGCTGGCAGCTGTCCTCAGAGTAAAAGGCAGAGTTTTCTCAGCAAAGACAGTTCTGAATCGCATCAGTTCAAACCGGCAGGCATCCAAGGGGTTGAACAGGATAATATGGGAGTTATTAAACACATCCTCATCCACACATGAATGGAACTGACAGCTGTATAATTTAATCCACTTAGTGGTAGTAGTGGGCATAATATCCTGCCTTGCAACTATTTCATTCCCTTTGATCAGGATATCATTAAGGCCCAATCTGCATTCTGCCAGGCCAGAAAGGAAGCTGAGAACATAGATATGGGTCAGCACATTGTGCTGGAGAATCACACTGTCTCCTTTGGCCAAAATGCCATGAAACTCATCCCTGACATCAACTGTGATTTCTTCTTCTTGATAGTTTAGTCCCACTGTGCTCAGATCTGTTGATGAGGCTGGCAAGTTCATCAGTGTGTCTTGCACAGCACTGATGAAGCTAAGGAAGTCTTCATAATCTGTAGTCCCAAGTTTGATAATTTGCTCTCTCTCTGCTGTGTGAGCAATGGCTGGCTTAGGCTGATACTTCTTTTTCTCCTTGTAGGTTGTGCGGTCCAACCGCACACTGTGTATCCTTCCATTCTCATCATAGTTCTGGAGTTTGCGCTCTGAAATCTCATGATTGATTTCAAGTTTGAATTCCCGGAAAGGCTTCTCCAGTCCTTTCTCATAAAAAAGCTGTATACATCCACTGTCAGTCAGCTTGACATATATTGGTCCCCAGTGCCTGGATGACATAATATTCTTCTTCTCCGGGATCCTGAGCATCATTGGCCATCCATCCTTTGGCTGAGCTGGTGCCAGGTTAAATAAGGCTGCATCTAGATCATATGGCATCATGGGGTCATCATCAGGCAAGGTAAGGCTGCTCACACGATCTGGGTCTCCAATCTGGAGTTGCTTGAGCTGCTCTACAGCATCTGTATGGGTTACACTTTTGTTTGCCTCATGGAAACTGATGGTATCAGGCTCTTGATGGAGAATAATGAGAGAGTCTCTTTGGCTTTTGCCTGGAGCACTGGAGACAGAAGAACTTTTGGAACGCCTGTCTCGCTCCTCAAAGAATGAGCTGAATGGATTGATGGGTGAGGGTTGGACATCTCGCAGAGATTCATCCAGGAAGGGATTAGTAGCACTCCATGGTGGTGTTTCAACAGAAGGCAACTTGGTTAAGGAGGAGAGATCTAGTTTTTGAATTTTGGAGAGGTCACCCAATGTGCTTTTAGGACGTTCTCTTTTTTTAAAGGATGTAGTGAGGTTAAAGTTAACATCTGGAGTCTGTGTTCCTGCAGGTGGGGTGTCTGTTTTCAAGGGAGAAAGGTTCTGCGGTGAAAAACTGACTTCATTGTCATCAAAAGTCACCCAGCTGGGAAAGCGAACTGTGGTTGGGGTAGATGAATGCCCATTCATGGAGGTGGCGTTCAGCTGCCAGTTGACAGCCTCCATATCTACCTCTTCATCTTCCTGGAGAGACGAAGAATTGTCTTTAAAAAAAAGAGGGGAGGGGAGGAAATTTCAGCTAATTATTCTGAAGTTACCTAGTTCTCTCCACTAAAAGAAAAACACAGTCTGCACAATAGTTTGCATGCTCAAGAAAGGCCTATTCATATGCTGGGCAAGAAAGATAATCAAAAGACTCAGCTAAAATGCTGAAGAGTCTGGCAAGATTAACGAAGAAATACATTCAGCCAGTTTTAAATGGACAGTGTAACACAGAAAAGGAACGCAGGAAGAAATACGAAAGGAATGACAGCAATGATTATATTGCTCTCATTCAAACATAATGACCTAAAAAAGAAACTTAGCCCACATGTTGTAGTGATTTTTTAAAGCTTCCCTCTCTAAACTTTCAGGCTGCATTTCTTCTCTCCACTTACCTTCTGTCATTTGCCTGTTTTGTTCCCTCTCTCCCTTGTTCTCATTTTTTCCTTTCTGTCCCCATACCCTTTCCTCTACAGAAGAATCCAGCGGGGAGAGGGACTCAACAGCGAGGAAGAGCACTTCTCCACTCTGCCCCCACATACTTGTCTGCATACTTGCTGTTATCACAAAAGCACATGGGGGTATGGTGAAGGCACCATAAAAGGTGCCTAGGTGGCATTTTTGCCCAGGATGTGTTCAGCAAAGAGACTCTTTGGCTTACCCAGTGGGAAAGAGTCTGCCAGTCCTTGGATGTCTCTGAAAAATCTCTTGGAGAAGCTGTGATCTAGGGATGTTTGTTAGGATAAGGAAAAACATATTTTTTACTTGTATTGTGGAAGCTGTCCTCATCCTCTGTCAGGACATGGCACCTTTGGCGGCTATTTTCCTGTTCTCGGGCTCTGCCAAGACACTTCCCAGAAACCTGCATCATACTGTGCTATTTCAATCCCAGCTCCATCTGGAGGAGATAGCGGCAGCATTAATAAGGTGTTTTCCAAAATGACCATAAATTCTCAGAGTTCAGAAATTAAAGGTTTTTCTTCCCATTTTCTTCCCACTGGGCTAATGAATCAGAGTGCTCCTCAAAATGAGCAGCCAGCATGAAATTATACTCTGCATCTGCACCATAGGTTTTTCTACATTTGATACAGCAGTGCTAGTATTTGTGCCTTTTGTTTCTGATAAATCTATAGGTCCCATGTTTTACACAAGTCACTGTTCTTCACTGCAAGCAGAAAAGTGAGTGTAAAATGTCACGCTTTGGTATGGCTGTACACGTGTGATGTAAGCATATTTTACAATATTAACAACAACAACCTATTAAAGCATTATTTAAATTGCTACCAGCTCCCAAAAAAAGATGAGCTTGATTTCCATTCTGCCTCAACCATAATAGACAATTTGAATTTTTATTCCAGTTACCATTTAGAATCTGAAATAGGGAATATTCATGTTAGCCAAAGTCCTGCATTAGCTCATTATAATGTCTTGGGTAACTTGATTTTCTGGGCCCCTCAGCCCAGCTGTGTGGAAGTTCACCCAACCTTTTGATCTAAGGACAAAACACATCGTGCAAGTTCTAAGGGTTATTGTAATTGAGAATTATATATGAAGCAGGATGATACCGATTTGTTTTTCAGGCCACAAAAATAACAAAGCAAAACCAAGAACAGATAGCTTTTACAGACTATCCATGCATTTTGAAGTGTATTTGAAAAGAAGTGGCACTATCTCAATTTCTCAGATTTTCTTCTCTACCCTGCCCTTGCACTCCCAGCTTTGCACAATGCCTCTCTGTAGTCCCTGCTACTGGTTGCACCACTGGGTACAGTGGTGGGTCCTTTATCTCTTAAGTTTTGCCACAAGACTATAAATAGATTTGTGGGGGGAAAAAAACAACAAGCCAACTGATTATCATGCACAACCACACCCTAAGTAAGAAAGTAATAAAAAACCCAACAAGAATAATCTGATGTTGTTCTGATCCTCAGGTCTGCACCAATACCTTCTACGTTGTCTCATGCCTTTCCAGTACTTTGGTTAGCAAGCAGGTAGCCCTCTGAAGCAAAGCAAAGGCAATGGAAAGATGTGGTAAGAGTCTCTGTTTTTATGGTATTTCCAGCAAAACATTCCCCATTTCTTTTAGGACTTCTAAAAGTCCTGTGTTGATAAGATCAGGGTTTCTTAAGAGCATACCACCTCTTTGCCATCTGCAATTATAATTTTGTCCTTTCCTGCATCTTAGCTTTTGAATTGCAGAAACCAAACGTGATTCCATAAATAAAGTATTAACACTTCTGGTAAGTTTGAGGGAGGCGAATGAGAAGACCTCTTTGAGAGTTCATGTGAAAAACACACAGAAATCACCTGACAAAATTTCTTTCTAAACCAAACAAGTTTTATAAAATACATTGCTTATTTGATCCAGATGCCCAGAAATACAGAATAAATGTTAAGAGAAGATGCCTTTATAAATGTAAGTATTTGTGTAATTTTATTTTCTAGAAAAATCAATAAACTGTTATTTGATTTGATATGTGGAAGTGTCAAATCTGGGAAGTGAAAAAAAACTTTCTTTCCCAAACTAAAATAAAAAGTACATTCTTCTGCTGCCAAAGAACCATATGGTTGTTTACAAATATTTGAAGAATACAGAGGTGGTTCTAGAAAAGACAGGTTTTTAGCTTTGTCTTAAGAGAATGACTAATAGCAGGGAGGATAAAAATAACAATATGCTAATGCAGCTAAGCGTCCAAAGAAAGTTCCTGACAACTAGATGAAATAGTGTGTGTACCCCAAGAGAAATATTGGCACCTCTGCTGCAAAGGCAAATACAGCATGGTAAAAAATATTGACATTGCTAGAGGATGGCTTAGACAATGACTTGACATTTTTCCCTTCCTGACTTTTGACAAGTTCCTGAACATGGGTGATAATGTTTAAAATGCAAACGTCCTTCAATTTGGCAGCACCCCAGTAGGTCTGGGAGAGGACACTTATGAAAGCGATTCCCTAGATGAATGTTAAGTTCATTATTTTACTTCTTGCTTTTGTAACTGTTTTCAAAATTCCTTCCTACAAAATAAATCAAGACAATCGCTTGCTGATGGGGTGCAGACAGTCTTCAACCCAGAGTGACTCCTGACTGAGAAAGACTAGATCTACATAAAAAAAGGAAGAAGTGATCAAAACAAAGCACTTGTTTTTTCCTTCTTGACCGACTGACTTTGTGTTCCTAAGCAAATGACTTTGATAGGTGTTTACTTTGCAAAATTAAAATATCTTTTAATTGTCTGGCCTTGCCAGATTCCAACCTGACAGGTTGCTCCAGCCAGCTACAAAACACAGGAGCAGATTTACCAAGGAGGTGAAGGGGACAGTAGCTCTGTCTCCTTTCCCAGTGACACCAGCAACATGTGAGTTCTGGGGCAAACAGCCTTAGGCTGCCCACACAACTATGTATCTCTGCATTCATTCCCCCACATAAGTGGTGCCTGAAACCAGCACTGGCCATACCTTACTACATACATGCCTGAACATCATTACCAAGCCATTAAATAATTTGGAAGCTTAAGTCCCTGGTGAACAGTAAAATGCCAACCTGCATTGTAAGTTGGGGTTTTCTTCCCATCCACAGACTTCTTAATGTTTTATTAAGAATGTTAATTAAGAGTCTTAATGTTGGCTTTACAAGTGTTCAGTAGCAAAAGGGTTAATTATTTTGGTATGATAAACTGGTAAATGGTATTATGTTATAATGGATGTTGAACATCTCACTATGATCAGCCTTGTGACTCACTACAAGGAAAGTAGGCTTTGATTCTCTTTATTGTTTCGTCTTTTCATTTTTCTGTTTAAACTGTTTTGGCCAAAACCACCAGGTAATTTCACGTTACTTATGCCTAGGGGAAAGGCAGCCATCCAGCTGCTAAAGGACATCGATATTGCAAACTGTTCATGACCGAAACTGTGCCACAGAAGTAAGAGGAAGATCTGAGAGTGTTACACACCTTTCAAAAAATAAAGGCAGGTAACGACTTTAAGAAATGGATCTAAGCAAAAGCCTGGATTTTGAAATTTCTGAGTACTCATCTATTTTGCCTTTTGACAGAAATTAGCTCAGAGCTTTACGGCGTGACTGTTTCTGTTACCTGAATATGTTAATTTACATTTAATTCAGATAGCTCTACTTCACACTTCAGTCTGTAGTACAGGCATACCCTTAACATGGTCACACCTTCCAATGGGGTACTCGCTTCCTTGATGTAGCCAACACCAGTCCCTCAAAGTAAGCATTGCGAAGTTTTCTGTTGGCATAGCTGGATCTATTCTATGGGAATAGACGCTTGCTGGGAAAGTAATCTACATAGAGTCCACCAGACATTGATATACAGGCAAGCAGTACTTCAGACTTGGCCTTTAAAGATCACCCGGGTCAAGAGGATGCCCGTTACAAAACCTGTAGCGTCTCTGTATTCATAACCAATGATAGAAAAGCAGAAAGTGCAGATAGACAGAATCTGGGAGAAATCATGGACTAGGTTGTCGTGCAGTTCTCTCTCCATGACAAGGGTTATGCTTTCACATACTTTCTGTGACATCCATATCTGGTCATTTCCTTGCATTTCTTTTCCACATCCAAGTCACAACAGCTGTGTCTGTACACTTTTTTTTTGGTGGTCCGTCACGTTTCTGATCCTCCCAAGACAGATAGTGTAGTTTAAAGCGAGTGGGCTATTGTTCTGAAGTGATACAACCAGACTCCTATTTCCAGCCTGGCCACTGACCTGCTATGTGGCTCTGAGGAAAATGCCACATCGCTTTCACTCTTGCAGCTTCTGGTTCTCTTCCCGCTTTTTGTAATTTTTGACTATAAGACTGTTAAATGTGGAACAGTGATTGTTCCACTGTACTACGGTATCCAGCGCGTTTCTAGGACTCTCACAGAACTCTCACAGAGTTTAAGTGTGTAAACGTCACAGAGTTGGATATAAATCTATAAACTGATTCAATGAATATTTCTGTTATATGTATGCAAAGAGTTTCAAGTTTAGTACAAGCCAGGCCTGTTTTTGTAAGCTTTCCTGTGTATCACAGCTCTGTTAGTGGTGGAAGGTCAAATGTGTTACTGCTGCAGACATCAGTGTAACTTTTTCTAGCTAAACAAAGCTACAGTAGAAAAGTGCCATGGAAATCGGTTGCAAGAATCTGCAACTCAAAGCACAGAAAGCTTCTTGTCTATAGGAAGTTACTACCCGCTTATTTTGCACAGAGGATATCCCTGTGAGGATAACTGTTATTACCTCCACATGCTTCCTGGGTACCTATGCTATCAATCAGCATGTGGTAACATTAAGGGAATACCTAGACATGTCCTCTCCCAGCTCACAGGACACTTTCTTCCCATGAGCTTCAGAATAGACTTTGGAGACAGAAGAAGAGGCAATTACCTTGCCTCCTTGCAAGAGGATTATGGGGAGGGGCTGGAAAGCCCTCAACCGCTTGAGCACCAACGCCCAGCAGGCTGGAAGGTACATTTGTAAGCATTCCTGCAGATTTTGAGTGTCTCCGCAAAATCCGACGTGTGGAAGAGATGACTGCTCACACAGTCCTTGCCCTCTACTCCTGCTGCTGAACACGCCACACACACAAATTTAACAGCAATCTGGTCCTCCAGCGTGTTGAACTGTTAACACAAAAGTTATTTTTTTAACTTCATACTTTATGGCACAGCTAAGAGACATTTCAAAATCATCACAGACTAAGTAACGAGCAGGAGAAGGTGCAAGATGAAAGACTGAAGTCACAGACCTCATCTCTACGGTCCCCTTTCTTATTCCTCCTCCTCCTCCCACCTGAGAGGCTTCTCAGATCATGCTGAATGGATTCATCCTTAGATAACTTTTGAGTTCGTCATACTCTGTCATATTCGATCACTACATCCCTTTGAACTTGGGTATCTAAATTTAGGCCATGTAAATCAGTGGCCTGATTAAACCTAGTGTAGTTTTATCCCAAATCTTCAGTAGTTCTAATCTGAAGTACTAAATAGTCTGTTCCAAGCAGTGGGTTAATGACTACTTAAATACGATTCCTGTTGCTTGGTTAACTATTGCAAATTCATCACAGGTCCCAAAAGAAGTTTAATTGTCAAAAGAAGTTAAATCATCTGAAGTTACAAAGAAGTTATATCACGGAGTTTCCAGCTCTATTTAAAATACAATGAATTTCATCTACATTCAATTAATTTATCCTCACAAGTCTCTAATCTTTATAAGAACTGCTATATTTCATTTTAAATGGAAACCATCATGCAGATACTAAACTGAACATGAAATACAAGCAAATTATGACTGAGCCTCTCACAGCGAGATTGCAGCAGCCCTCGTACTGCAAGAAAACTGTCGAAAAGGCCTGGCCTCTGTGTACTATCCTAAAGGACCCTAGAAGTTTTTGTGGAGTTTGTTGATATTTTGACATTTTCTTATTATTCTATAGCTACACAAACATATGTATTTATGAGAAGGTAGGACTACTGCATTTCAGGCACTGGTGCTCACCATGCTGCATTGCCCTAAGTTATTTGCCTTGTGTCTCCTTCACTGACATTGCCTCTTGCTGCTTGGAGAGGGAAGAGAACACCTTCCCAGCAACCGAGCCTGACCTAACCATTAAGAAACTGGTATCAGAGTACCTACAAGAACAGTGGTAGTTGCAGCTGGAAGTTTCATTGCAACCAGCTACGCATGATGCTACCTGACTGCCTTTTTTAGTCTCACCTGTTTTCTGCTCCTCTGTGTATTCAATTGGAGAAACTAATTAAATGAAGCCTGAAATTCAATCAGAGCCCTGTCATTATTCCTTGAGTAAAGAAAATGTTCAACATAACGAAATCAGTTTGCAACTTAGAACTTTCCTGCGTGATTTAATTTAAAAATACTCAATATTTTTACCGTATTATGTTTATTGAATAGTTAAAACTCTGGCTTATGAAAAAAAACATTTCAGATGTGATATGGAATAACTGAAAATATTTCAGCAACTGATAATCTATGTACAGTTAACTCTCCTTTTCCTTGTACAGACCTCAGCTACGCCATCTGCTCTCAGCTATAACTATAGTTTTGTAAAAGTTTCTTACATGTTCTGCAGTCTGTACTGTGCAGTAGGTTAGGCAATCAGAATGGATCTGGCTAGTATTAAAACAAAACCAAGCATCTGTGACACACCTCCTGCACAGAACTGGTAAATTAGATTCCTACAGCAGCCATCCATATTCAGAAAATGTGCTTTCCAAATATACTGTTTAGGTTTCAGTCTGTAAACACTTAGAAGTTAGTGTACTAATACTCTTAGACAGAATTAGAGTCAAGAATAAACGCACAGCCTATCCAGAAATCACCAAAACATTGCAGCAAAGATAGATATATAGCTTTGAAACGTAAGTGCCTATATGCCTGGGTCTCCAATTAATACCAATTTATCATTTGAACAGCAGATTCCAAATTAGACATAGTGCATGCAAGTCATGGACAAGGTTGTTAGTGTCTTGAAGAAACTGTTAGATCTTCACGTCAGATAGGAATTACATGTCAATAAATTAGAGGCAATAAGGAACTTCAAAAGGGAATAAAACTCTCCTAGCTATAGCTAGAAGACATTAGGTACTCTAAGAAAAAGCATTATTTATCATTTAAACCTAGCTTTCGTTATTTTTTTTTTCAGTATAGAAGGCTACTTTAAAAAGAAATTGAAGTAAATACGTTTTATTCTTGTAACATACTTAAAAAAAGTGAAGTTCTTCTCTTACATGTTAAACAATGGTAGTGAATGGGTCCCAAAACTATTACAGAAAAGCAGGCTTTTTGATTTAAACCCATTTGAGGCTCACAGATCTAGAAAGCAGGTGTTTTTCCTGAAGATCAGTTCATGTGCTTCCATTAGCTGGCCAGAAGGTGGTACATTAAGACTGATATAATTAGAGGAAGTCTTCAAGATTTGTACTAGATTTAGACAAGACTATGCCTGTTCAAAGAATTCACAATATATATGTGACGTAATACTATTGGTTTACAATTAGGAACCATTTGAGCCAAGTTGTGAACAGATCTCACGTAACTGGCGGAGAAAGCATTAAAACCTGCTTGTTTTTCCTTAGAACTTAATTCTATTAAACAAACATAATATACTCATAAAGTAAACATCTTAGCAACTAAGCATACCTACATGATTCATTACAAAGCAACTTCGTTTCCATCCCTGAAGACATAGCATAGATACAACTGACATATGTTTACCACTATGTCATCTAACTTTGTTCTCAGCAAGGTGTACTCAGCCTAGAGGTTACCAGTACTATGACTACACCCCAGCCTTAGTCATTATTATTACCAGTGGAGTACTTAACGCTCCCAGTTTGGCTAGGCTAGACAAAGCCTGTGTGTGAGGGAGGGGACAGAGCAGAGCTGGGAAATACAAAGCTGAACCTGTTCCAGCAGAGGGATCAGTAAGAGTGACAGGTTCTCTGGAGAAGAATGAATCCCTCTGCTTTGCCTTTTATCCAGAAGGAGAACAAGGAGCAAATGAGAACAACGGAAGACATGCGCATGACTTTTTTCAAAACCGGTTCCTTTCAAAGTACATTGGCTAAGATAAACGAGTCAGTTTGCCTCTGAATGTACTTTGGACTTTGCTTCTACCCACAGAGGTCTGCCTCCCTCTGATTTTAATCGGCAGTACATAGAGCATATCCTTCAATAGTGGAACTGCCACTGAGACAAGAACATGGACCTCATGAAGAAACATTCTGAGAGCAAATAGGAAAAGAGAAATGCTCCTGCTAGCCCAGGATGTTTCAGGAAGTTCATGGTATTTGGCAAGCAGAATAAGTCTGTAGCCAATTCTACAAATGCAAAGATAATCCCACTCCATCTTGGAGGAGCTGATACTAGCATGCATTGAACAAGCTCTCTTTTGCAAAGAGCAGTTACATAAATCTCTCATACACAGACAATACGCTACTTCATTATGTCATACTTTTACAAGCAATATGTAATGGACTGGTAGCAAAATACAGAGGTTTGCAGACCTCTTAAATTTTGTCTTCAGTGCTTGAGACAGTACCATGTGGAATAAGCCTGACATTTGCAGTGCCAGACTGCAGGTGGAAATGTGCCAACTAGTGGATCCTCTCAGAGTTTGGGGTCCCATTAAGCGGCATAACCTTTGACTGCAAAGCAACACACTATGGCCTCATGCATCAAGTTATGGATCCAAAAGGCAGTCACAGTATTGCATAAGCGTGGGGATCTGGCTCTGTTGAATAAATGTGAGAAATGTTCCCATAGCCATAGGAAAATTGAAGGCAGGAGACCATCAAGTGTGTTAGATGCCTGAAACAGTCTGGGCTTGCTATTGCCAGTCCATCAATTCAGAAACTGTACTGGTAGTGACCACAAATGGTAACGCTAGCTGATGACAACTTGGTAGTCAGTGCAAAATAATTGGCTGATTCCTACGTGGGCAGTTTGTGCATAACAGAAGCCAACATCACCCCAACTATCTGCTCAGTATTGTGCTGATTCTGTAGCAAAAACCGACAAGTCAGTACACAGGGATGTCAAATAAGCCTGTACCAGTGCTCAATACACTGCTTACAAAAATAAACACCGATGTTCATATCTGCACATCATTTAGGAGGAGGCAGGACAAGGTATATCAGGGAGAGAAGGAATGTGTTCTGCTTGATGACTGACATAAAAAGGTACCAAATTAAAATTTATATTGATAGAAAAAGATTTAAACCTCTATACTGCAGAGAAAAAAGTGATGGGGGAAAGAGGAGAAAAACCAGACATTTATTATTTTACATCTTCAAAATGCATTATTGCCCAACACTTCTGGCTCCCCACAACATTTAAAAATAGTAGCACTAACTTCCTCATTCCTGCACCCAAGGCATTTCCCAGGATCATGTTTTATATCATATGAAGTCAGCAGCTCACATCCTGTCTGCCAGATTTGTCTGCATATCTCAGGTTATCCGGGCAAGAGGTATTCTCATATTTATACTACCTTTACCCTGAGCAATATCAAAATGATTTACAAGTTATGCCACTGCTGTTATTTCGAAAACCCAAAGACTCATTTCCCAATTTCTAATGTAAGGTTCTGTGGACACCTCACCTTCAGCTACGTATTTTAATAATTTAGTTACCTGACTAACTGTAAAGACAGATCTGTTCCACAGACAACACAGCTGATAACATACTTATAAATTATGGAAGTTAACAGTGCTCCACTTTTGCCTGAAGCCTATGCTAATATTTTTTCCCCCTGTAGCTTGTCATGCAAACATCTTCTGTTTAAAGTGCAGAGACGACCACGTAACTATGCGAGGGTAGCCAGTTTGGCCAGTCCTTCTTGACTCAAAGCATGTGGGAGCTTCAGGCTACGGTGAAGTTTTATGAATCAACAAGTGAGGTGCTCAATGCAAAGCTGAGAGGAGCTATAGCAAAGCCATGCGTAGGTAAAGTTTTTTTTTTTTTAATTCCTGGAGGGATTTTTGACGCATAACACAAAGGACTGAAGGAGACTAGCTGGAAATAGTGTGAGAAAACAGAAAGGACAGCCTGATCTATGCGTAATGACTGACCCATGTAGATGTCGCTGAGGATGCACCTGCCAAAGCAACACCCCCATGCTCAACAAATAATGAGAATTACAGGTGCTTGAGATGCTTCTCATCTCAAGCACCTGATCATGCTGCATCATCCCAGCATGATGCAAAGGATATGACACAGGAACGGGCTGCAAAAGGCCTATGTGCTAATCTGAACTATGTGATTGTCTAAGTGACCTTCAGCTAGCAATTTATGGCCTCTGTTCCACAAGTTTTCTCTCTGTAGCAAAGCAAAACCACTGATATAATGGAAAGTGTTAATGGCCGTTGTCAAGTGTGTTTGATGAATAGGCTATCATAAGTCATGTGAAAGCTTGTGGGCTTTCTAGGGACCATGCAGGATAAATGAAATAAGCAAGGGAGCTCCTGTAGGGAATAAAATAATTGGAGACAGTAGAAGCTGTGGCCCTTGGCTGAGCAAAACTTAACTAATGCGTGCCAAGGAATTTCCTTGTGTACTGGCTGCTTGCAAGTAGGTATATCGGGATGACAACAAATAGAAAGGTGGAAAAGCTGTAGTAAAGAGCTAAGACTGGATGCTTAAGTACAGGACTGGCTGTGAACTGCAAGGAGAAATGCTGGGAATTCGCTTCTTACTGTTTGTTCCTCCCATACGCTGAGAAATAGAGCACTGTCCACATTATTTACAAGCAAGAAGGATTCCATCAAAAATACTGGAGGCAAGCCAAAAAGTCCTCTAGTATCAGTCAGCGATACTCTCTCTCCTGAGATCTAAGTATGACAAATACTGTATTTTCTAAAGAGAGAGTGTGTATGGCATGGCTCCCTCTGCCAAGACTGACCTGATATTAATTGGGGGAAAAACTGATGATGGATAGATAGAACACCTCTTACCAGCTCTCACTGGAAACTGTCATATGAATTAATGATTTAAAACGCAGTTATTTTTAATGCATCTGCCTTGCACAATGTTGGAATGCTAAAAATTATGATCTGGCAGACATGTTCTTATAAAAAAACAAAATACAGAAAATATCCCTATTCTTTTGTTAGAAAAAACAAAGTCTTTCATGCCTGATTTTGCTTCAGGTAGGCAGCAAGGACTGGGACAAAGAAAGGCCTGAGACACCAAGATCGAGTGGTAAGGTGGACTGGAGAACATTTATAAGATGAAAAGAGATTTGGGAGTTTTTCCAGGAGTGTAAGGTGAGCATGGGGTTGCTCCTTACCCCGCAACTGTAAGAGCATGAGGACTGCTTATACCCGCTCTTTTAAACTGTGCACCTGAAAGGCCTAAATATTTGCTCAGGTAGAAATTGGGATGACAAAAGTAGGGCCTATGGGGTTGCTCAGAGATCTCAAACAAGAAAAGCTTTGCATTTCCTCTCTTATGAGGAAAGGCTGAGAGACCTGGGTTTGTTTAGCCTGCAGAAGAGAAGACTGAGGGGGGATCTTGTTACCGCTTATAAATATCTGAAGGGTGGGTGTCAAGAGGATGGGGCCAGACTCTCTTCAGTGGTGCCGAACAACAGGACAAGGGGCAATGGGCACAAATTGGAACACAGGCAGTTCCACCTGAACATGAGAAAAAACTTCTTTACTGTGAGGGTGGCAGAGCACTGGAACAGGCTGCCCAGAGAGGTTGCGGAGTCTCCTTGTCCGGAAATATTCAAAACCCGCCTGGACGTGGTCCTGTGCACCCTGCTCTAGGTGAATCTGCTCAAGCAGGGGGGTTGGATGAGATGACCTCCAGAGGTCCCTTCCAACCTCAACCATTCTGTGATTCTGTGAGTGAAAATACTGAGAAAAACCTGGAGTTTCCAAACAGTTACCGAGACCTTGGAAAGCAGACTGTTGCTGCAATAAATACTGAAACATGCTTGTTGCAGTCAGATAGGCACCACTTCATTCTGGAAATAAATTTTGTCTTCAAAATCTATATTATGCTCTTGCTAAAGCAGTTGCAGTGTTAAGTCAGGGTGCTGCACTGCTGTTTCTCACCTCTTGACGCCTTTAAAGATGTGGTTTGGTATATGCTGAGCAAGATTGTTTAGGGAGACAGTATATAGTAAGAAGAAATGTTACCACTGGTGGTAACCTAACTTTAGCCTCCTTTATGGTGATACTTAAAGACTGTTCTCAGTTTTTGGCCATCCAGGAAAACTATAATAATGTCACAAGGGCTGTCTTGGAAAGTGTTTCTAACAGCATGGCTATATCAGCAGAACACGCCTGCCCTTGCAGTCTGATTATCACAACCCTACTAACGACAACCTCAACCAACTTTGGAAACGAACGGAGCTGACCCAGCTCACCCTTTGGATGCACATAATGAAAGGACTCCCAAAGATGGCAGAAGGCAGAAAACTTGTCAGCATGTTCAGCTAACTACATTTTAGTTAACTGCTCCTGCTATAAGGCCCTCTGACCCAGTCTGAGAGTCTTGTTATCATCCCATGGTGCTATCAGCACCTCATCTCCAACCTCAAGGCGGCTGCCAACCGGCCTGGGAAGCTGTTATGAAGGAATGGCTTGTTTTACGACGTACTGCTCTGATTGATGAGGCCGTTCCCCCCTTTCCACACTCATCTGTTCCAGGTCTGGGACTCCCTTTGCGCAGCCTTTTCCTTCAGCCCAGGCTCCCACCATAAAAGCCCAGCTGTTGTGCAGCTATTCACAATTGCAGGAAATCAACAGAACCGAAGATGGGGCTGTTATCTTTTTATGTCATTTGGAGTTTTGTTTTTCCTTTTTGTATGTGTGCGTGGAGCCACCACGGTACACGGGATTATGTGGGGTCACTCCACAGAAGCAGCCAAACAGAAATCATCCAACAAGTCATTTCTTCCTCTCTCCCTTGGGCCATGCTGGTGTGATAACAGCGAACAGAAAGGCATGGGTCTCACTGTTAAATGTGACAGTTTGACCAAAAGAGACCCACGCGTGAAGAATGGAAAGAAGTAACTCATGATGTTATCACTGTGCTCTGTGGCGAGAAGTGAAGAGGAAACCCATGCTTCCTTCCTCTCTGCAGTTGTAACTTCCCATCTTCCCATCTCTAGCAGGCATCTTCCCTCCAAGCTATGATTCTGCCTGGGGGCAAAACACAGGGTATACAGGGCCCAAATTCCCTTATGCTAGTCCAGCATAAGTTCTCAGCCATGCTGATTTCTTTTCTTACTGTTAAGTTTTAGCTTCCCCCACCACCGTCTAGTCTTAGCTGAGTGTCCTCTTTCTTCCCCAAATGATGCTCCCCATTCTTTTGATGGGGTTGCAGAGGGGGAGAAATTCATCTAGTAGCTTTGCCAAGTCATTTCTTTTTCTTTGTAAGGTAGAGACAAAGAGTGGATAACGTTCAAATAATCCTGTGGAGAAGTAAAGAAGAGACCCCAAATGTCAGCCATCTCAGTTAGTGAGCCCCTTGCCATATATATGCCACACACACACACAGAGATGAGAGAATAAGTTGCCAGCTTTAAAGGTGATGAACAAGGAATCATCCTGAAAATTTCTGTCCTGGGGTAGCATTTACTAGGAATTAGGCAATTCCTGTTGTCTGTACAGGGGACAGATGGGATGGGGCTCTGACAGTGTCAGGGCAATCCCTCTATAAAATACACCACAGAAAGCTAAGTGGAAATAAACTTCTGCATTCTTGAAATGTGGATGAGATCTAGCAGGTCTTCAGGGTACAGGACAAGATTAGGAAAAAAAAAAAAAAAAAGATGGACAATGGAATAGGAAACCTTACTGCCTGTATCACCAAACTGTGTAGCTGGTTTCGTGGCAGCTGAGAGACAAGAGCTGAGCACTGAATGTGACCGATGTGAAGGAAAACAACAGGGGCCCCACAGCTGCTGTGCCCTGTAAACAAAGCACGGCTTTCTGAAGGGCCATGTGAGATTTTGCAGAAGAGCCCTGAAAGAACTGACATCTGCCTGAAGGAAACAACAGGGATTAGAGAAACGAGGAACATGGGATAATAAGATAATATGAGGACTTTATTGAGCTTGAAAAGAAAGGTGCCCAGACTATAAAATGAAAAAATAATTATTAATGTATTCCCATAAACAGATCAAATGGACATTCAAGAAATGAATGGGCAACGAACACTTAACAGGTCATTAAAGTACCCTAAAGCAGTATCTTACTAGATAGTGGCACTGACTGTTGCAGGAGATTTGAGAGGAGCTGCCTAAGAACACCACCACTGCTATGGACAAGGATGACTGCCTCAGTTCACTAGTGAGTGTTATATTCTAACGTTTCAAGAAATAAGCTGATCACTTCCTAGGAAAAGAGATTTTCTTCTTCATTAGATAATTTTGCAGAATTATGTCAGTACATTATGGAAATGGGGGGTGGGGGGAATTTTTGTTGCCCACTGGCTTACTTGGGCATGGTGGATAAAGTACTTAGACGAAGTGTCAGAAATAGATGTCAGATGAAAACGTACCATCAGCTGACTTCTACTAGGTTAACAAGTCTAGAATAAATATCTAATGGGGCTTAGGAACATGATCGAATCTGATCTTTTGTGCTGCATCTCCCCAGTTCGCGGGTTCGTACCACTCATCTAGGTCACACTGAGGTCAAATGGTGGAAACAAAAAGGCCAGTCATGTGGAGAAGGATGTGCACCTTATGGAAAACTTTGCATTTAACATCTCTTATGAAATGGTATTTCTTGTAGGATTTGTTAAGGAACATGCATATGAGCGGTTGAAGTCATGAAGGAGAATTCTGCCTGCGCCCCGGCTTAAAGAAAGTATGTTTCTGCTTGGGACAAGGAAAGAGATTGTACTGGAAGGGAGTGTGTTTATCTGAACCAAAAATTTAATGTTCTAGAAATGCTGACAGCTTGGAAGATTAAATCCTGTATTTACTAACTCAGCAGTATCCTCCCCCTAAATTTCCCCATCATCTGTGCACCACAACATAAGGGGGCAACCCTAGAAAACAAGATATCTACTTGACACGTGGCAAAATCTGTGCTTGAGCTCTCTGAGCTAGATGTGACAAAAGTCTTCCTTGGGGTCAACTCTGCTGGTCATTTTGGATATGAAAATTGGTTCACCCATAAAGCAAACTGAAACCCAACTCTTTCATTATAGGATCTGAGCAGCTGTCAGATGGCAGCAGCCTGACTATGCTGGGGTAAAAACTGTGCCACAGAGTCCTGCAGGCAAGCCAGTCTCCTTGTAAATAGCTTCATGAGGCATGAGGAAGCAATTACTGAATCCCAGCAAAACCTAATTATGCTCCCTCTCCTCCTTCACAAACTATCATTTAGGAGAAGCCATAATTATTTTTCTCCTCTCTCCCCTACAGTTAAAACATAAATCAAGGGATTTTTTTTTTCTCCCCTTTAAACTTTTAGCCCTGTTTAGTCCCTTCTTTGTGCTGGGCCTTTTGTCTTTGGGGAAGAGGCTGCCTTCACTGGAAGCTGATGGAAAGACAACTGTCCGGCAGACAATAAAGCTGTCTGCAAACCAGACATTTCTGAATGGAGGCAGGGATGGCTGAGACAGAGGCATTCCCAAACTGTTGCTATAGCAGCCGGGTGAATGGGCAGGACCGCAGGGCCACCATCGGGGCTGCCCCCCACCATCGGGGCTGCCCCACCGCCCTGCCACGGGCTATGCGCAGACATTAATTTATAGGAAGAAGTGTTAACCCCTGCTTGCCCTCTACCAGCAAGGGGAAGGAGGCAGGGTTGCTATGCTGGGGATAAATGGTGTCTCCTCTAGATGGGGAAGGTAGTGGAAACAGCAGATTGGAAGTGGGCTGGTGGTGCAGAGTGGGTGCAGGTTGGCTTTCATGAAAGGCGTTCCTCTGGAGTATTTGCTTGTACAGACAAGCCTTGGTGCTAATTACAGAATTTGAAACAGATCAAAATAACAAGCACCAAACAGGTTAAAAACATACCATGCCTGGAACTGGCATCCTTCTGGGTCCACCAGAAAGAGTGGAGAAAAGACAGGATGTCCTTGCTTGTAGTCATTTGCCAGGAAGCTCTGGCTGATCAGGGATGGTGAGTAATGGTTTTGCAACTTTAACATACAGCAAGAACTAATCCTGCATATTTTATCTCCTTCTCCTGCACAGCATGCTACAGTGTGAACCATTAGCAAGTCATTTAATGGAAGTGGCAAACCCTTCCCGAGCACAAAGAATAACTATAGATAGCATTGGTAGCATTATTCGCCGTAAATTCAGCATTGAATTTAACAGGAGGGCAGTTACTGGAATCCTGTATGCTTTAACTAACTTTTGGCTCTCAGCATTGAGTCTCTGTATGTACATACAGCTCTAGAGTATGCAGATTTACATAGTCCACACCTAAGACTCACTGTCCAAGCTGAAAACTTCTGGTTGGTTTTGTGATAGGCAAGACATTTTTTAATGATCTTTGATGGAAAAAAAAAAAAAAGAAAAAAGATCAATTGTTATCCTCTTATTTCCCTTCTTATTCACTGTAATGCCTGGGTATAGAAATGGAGGGAACAATGTCCAGCAGCGTGCTGGTTTTGGCTGGGATAGAGTAAATTTCTTCATAGTAGCTAGCATGGGGCTGTGTTTTGGGTTTGTGCTGAAAACAGTGTTGATAACACAGGGAGGTTTTCGTTATTGCTGAGCAGGGCTTACACAGAGTCAAGGCCTTTTCTGCCTCTCACCCCACCCCACCAGCGAGTAGGCTGGGGGTGCACGAGAAGCTGGGAGGAGACACAGCTGGGACAGCTGACCCCAACTGACCAAAGGGATATTCCATACCATATGACATCATGCTCAGCATATAAGGCTGGGGGAAGAAGAAGGAAGGGGGGCACGTTTGGAGCGATGGCGTTTGTCTTCCCAAGTAACCATTACACGTGATGGAGCCCTGCTTTCCTGGAGATGGCTGAACACCTGCCTGCCGATGGGAAGTAGTGAACGAATTCCTTGGTTTGCTTTGTTTGCGTGCACAGCTTTTGCTTTCCCTATTAAACTGTCTTTGTCTCAACCCACGAGTTTTCTCACTTTTACTCTTCCGATTCTCTCCCCCATCCCCCCGGGGGGGAGTGAGCCAGCGGCTGTGTGGGGCTTGGTTGCTGGCTGGGGTTAAACCACAACAAGCAGACAAAGCAACTCCCTTTTCAGCCAAGAGCAGCCTTACTTCTCATTCAGTTGGAGGAACAAGGATCCTGCCTGCAGCAGCTGCCTACTCCAACAGTTTGTAAACTACGTTCATATAAGTACACTGAAGTCTGAGCATTTCTTCATCGTCCTTTTGGTCTGCAAAGCAGACTGAAAATCTCTTGAGAACAGGAGCTCTCATGAGAGTATCTGAACTTCAGGTCAGGACAGAAAGTCTCCTGGATCAGCATTCCTGACAACATTTCAGTGATTCTCTGTTGGTCCCAGCTGGAACCTGTACATGGTGAGGCAGCTGCAAAACAGACAATAAGTTAAGCTCAACCAAACAGCTTCCAGCTTTGGAAAAGCTCTGGAGTTTGGCTTAAATTTGGGAAGGAGAAAGTTCAGGTTGATTCTTTTAATCTACATTACTTCATTCATTTCCTAGCAAGGGACCACCTGCAAAGGGGATCGCCATCTCTGCCCGTGGATGGCCAGATGCCAAGCAGATTTCACTACTCAGTGAAGACACTCTTCGGCTGGTTAGGCTGTCTGCACTCTGCATGCTGCAGCAGACAATGTAAAGCAGTACTCTCCTGTATTCTGCAAGCAGCAATTTTGCTAAAGAGACAAAAGGGAGCCTCTCTTGCTACACTGAGCCAGTAGGAGCCACTTTTAGATGGAAATAATTTTGTACATCTCATTTCCTGTCGTCTGTACATGTGTTTTACTGTGAACGGTGTGTTCAATAGTACGTACTTAGGGATAATGCGCGTGGATTTCACTCAGGTAAGGAGGGTCAGAGGGAAGTAGCACAATGTTATGGGATGGAGGGCACCTTTTAGAAGCAGTGATTCTGGAGAAGATTTAGATGATTATCACCGGTGGTGCAATCCCAAGGCTAAAAGAACTGATGTAATATTAGGATTTAGGAAGAGAGAAACATGAAGCAGAAGGGAAATCATTTCACTTGTGCAGGTAGCATGGCCTGGTTCCTGGTGGACCACTATGACCCGATCTTTTGTCCAGAATTCAGGGATGTAGAAAAACTGAGGAGGGTTCAGAAAAGATCCACAACAACCATAAAGGAATAAAAACCCTACCATACAGCAAAAGACAAAAGCATAATCTATTTAATCTATTAATCTCTGCAGGAGATTCCGGAACAATCAGTCTGTAAGCACCTACACAGAAAATTACGACAGAAAAATTGCTGTGATCTAATAAGTGATATGTGATAGTTGGAAGGCAACACGGAGAAACTGAGATTAGAAATCATGCAGAGTTTTAATAGTAAAAGCAATTAACCATTGAGCAGATTTACCAAAAACTCCGTGCAGTGAAGTCCCACATCACGGGAGTGCTTTAGGCAGGTAAGATTATTCTAGTTCTCACAGGAACTATGTCAGGGATGTGCTATGGTTTATGATACGCAGAAGCTCCAGCTACATGACTGCTTTAAAGCTCTTTGACGCTTTAATCTGCATGGGAAAAAAATATAGCAGTGGTTTTTTAAGTAGCTCCATCTCATTCTCCTGTTGCATGATGAATTTAGAAATAGCTGAATGAATTTTAGTGCTGCTCGCTCATGGAAAAACATTAATGTAACTAGATTAAGTACAGAGAGTTGATGTCGAATTGAGCATTTTGGAATTGGCTGTAAGGAACGGAAAGTAAAAGTTACAAAGAAAGCCAGGCCAGTATTCAGGAGGCCAAATATAATCATATCTGTGAGGATGTCCTCACACAACCTGATCTCAAGCGTGCAGACATACATGCTTCTACACATAATGATACTGCAGTACAAACTGCTGTTTAAAAATAACGGAGGAAGAAAACAAGGAGTTGCATCAAATTATCCTTTCTTATAGATGACAACATAGCTAGCTGAATTTTGCTTTTTGCACTTCAGAACTCGGTTCCAATTGTGTGCTTATGTGTAAATCCAGCTGCTTATCCCTGCGTACATGAGGGCAATGCATTTCGTGTGTTTTCAACAAATACCAAAACACTGAAGTCCCCTAACAACACAGCGCTTGACAAATCTGAATTGCTCACTCACCCACTGAAATTCTATACAGAGCAGCTCAGAGCTGTTAATCTCACAGAAAAGTCTCCTTCCAAACCTTCCCTTTCTTGAACACCTCAGCAGGCACAGACACAGATTTCCATTATCCCTTGAGCAATATTTGGAGAAAATTAATATAGCTCTTTTTGTATGTTTCAGTTTATCTTCTTATACCACAGAGAAGCTTTTATCAACACGGAAACAGCCTACTTTTCCTCCGTCTGATCAGAAAAGAAATAACCTCCCACAAAAGTTCATGAACCAAACTGCCCTCCTCCCCCACATCCTCCTCGGCTTTAAAACACGGTGCGTTTGTACCAGTGCAGCAGGCACTATGAGTAAGGCACAGGAGGACATTACATGCTGATTTAGTTGTATACATACAACTTACAATCCCCTTTTTAATTACTTTTTCCCGGAGGACCAAAAGTCAACCCTCTGCCTCATCCTACCAGTGTTCACAGCATCAAACTCTTCCTGTAAATAAAATTTTCCCAAGTCAGTGGTATTGTGTTAGAGGTTCCCTTGGACTTCACGGGCCAAGACGGTTCTTCCAGTCTTCCCTCTCTGGAGTTCATCCATCAGCCATCCTTCCATCTACCCACCCGCCTATCCAGGCACTTATCGGCTCCTGCTGCTATAGTACCTATCTTCTAAATGAAGTTTATATGCTCCTCCTCCCACCAATACAAAAAACTAAATCCAGACCGCTCAGATGAATGGATTCTCTCCTTGCTGCACTTACCCGGGGCTCAGATAACTTTAGTTTCGTGGTGCCAGCTGCTGGTGTGTCAGTCCGGCTGGCTGCCTCTGCCTGCATTTGCCCATGGCTGCCTGCTGTGGGAGTTGAGTGGGGAGGTATGCACCCTGCGTGCTGGAGCAGGAGCTGTGGCTCGCTGCCTGCCAATCAGCCCCTCTCCGCTGGGTGGGCAGGGCAGACAGATGAAAAAATGTGCAGGTTACGTTCAGATCTGACACACCCAGAAAAGCAGGAGGTGGGAGACGGACAGAAAGTTTGGGAGTGGCAGGCTGAACGGGTGCAAAACTTTATGTTAAACACTGCCAAACAAAATACCTAAGTTTTGTTTTTTCCTCCTTCGTATAAAAGCTACCTTTTTTGGGGGCAAGACTAAACCAAACCAAACCCAGCCCAAAAATATTTCAACTGATCACCTTGCAAGAAATGCAGCAAGCTGCTCCCTGTGTCAGCAGCTGAATCAGCTTGTCCATTTAACTCTTCAGACACCAGCTGGTTTTAGAACTGGGATTTTCTTTTGTGCTCTCAGGGGAACTGTTTTGGATTTCCTCCAGGTTGGGTAAATACGGAGATAACTTTTAAATGCAAAGTACTTACCACATTTTAAAGTCAGTCAGTCATTTTTAGTCTCTACTTTAGCACCTCCTTGGAAGTATTTTCCTATGTCTCTCTCAAACTAAAGGACAGAAATTAGAGAGCAGTTTCTGATCATTAGAAGTATATGAGCTTCTAGTGCGGTCTTGCAGAAGGAAAATGAAGTGCATGAAAACCCTGTTTTTAAAGACCAAACAAGAAAAATTTATGACAGGGATAACAGGATACGTCCATTTCTGATAGCAGGGGATTAGACTTCACAATCCAGGAAGTTCTTGCCAGTTCTTCCCATAAAAGCCAAATGAAAGAAGGAAACCTACCCTACACACCAAACAGCCAGGTCCACCAACACAGAGTGCTCCACCTGCCAAATACATCTCTAGGTCTTCCCAAATCTCCCATCTTAGCCTACGTCGTCTCTGTCCTTGCCCTCATGCCTGCCCCAAGCAGTTCACATGTAAGACTGAAAACCACAGGGACAATCTGTCAGTGCCTCAGAGGAACAGCCAGCATCCTTCTGCTCTGTTGTGACATTTCTAGGGTTACGCAGGTTTTTCTCATTTCCCCTCAGTGGTTACTATGGAGAAACAAAACGTATTTCGGATTTTGACACACAAAGGAAAACAAACAGATTGTTTGAAGGCAAAGTTATCTGGATAATTTGGAAATCATGCCAGACAGTATCCGGCTTACAAATAAATTACTGATTTTACATTTAGCCATTAAAATAAATCAGTACAGAAATTATTTTAAGTACACTGAATTAACTGCAGAAGATAAATGGCTTTATGGTTTGAATAGTGGAGCATGACAGCATGCAGAATCAACAAGGAAAGACCAAGCTATGACTTTTGGATTTTGGTCTAACGGTGAGTGTGAATTAAATGATGAAGGGGGGACTAGATGATGGAATGAATCACTGCGTGATCAGGTACTGTAGGGACAAGTGTGTTGTACTGGAGTCTTTCAGGTGGGAAAGGTGCAGAACAGCATCCAGCAAAGCTGGTGCCTGCCAGCCTGCAGAAGAGACACGGCTGCCTTACTATGTAATGTAACATACCAATGGGGTACATTAGTGTTGGCAGGCGAGGGAGGAGAATCAGCGGTTAGATGCCTCTCCTCAGGAAAAAAAAAACCCAAACAAATTAACAGCAGCCACATACTGTCCCCCCTTGTGCCAGCCTCTCCATCTAGGCTTCTGCAAATTTGAGCCTATACTACTCATCTGAAATTATATAAATAACGGCAGAGCTGGAACATTTGTTTTCTAATACCCCCAGGTCTCCCAACCATGAAGCTGTCCCTCATGCAACGCCGTCACTGCTCACTTCCCCTGCACCTTGTTGGAACAGCTTTATATAGCAGATAGGGCTTTCTCTATCACTGTAAGAAAAAGCACTTTTTGTTTCACAGAGGGTAAAAATTCCCAGGCTTGTAGCAAGTTGAGGCTAAGGCAGAATGAGATGGAGAAATTAGCCCAAGGACAAACTGCTTGAATAAAAACTTTTAAAGGTGTGGGGCTTAAACAAACATGCTGGCTGGAAAAGATGAAAACTCAGACCTGCTCTTGTGACTTTCCAGATGAACAATGACCCTTTTCTCATTTTATCCTGCCTCTCCTCTCCTCTCCTCAGCCAAGGGAAACCTTCATGCAGATAATTTTGTCTGCTGTTCTGTCTGTTGCCTCGATCTTTTTGTGTGAAACAGCAATGTAAGATGAGCAGGGAGATGAAGTCATCCTCCCTCCTTTGTTTCTTGTTCCCAATTAAAGTCCATAATTAATCTGGCCACCACGACACAGCACTGCATGGGGTACTGGGATGTCGTGGACATACTGAAGCAAACTTGTTTCTCAGGAAACAGAGGTTTTTTTCTCACGTGGTATTAGTCCCTTGACCCTTTGTCTGAAAAAAAACTTTTAAAATGTGCACAGCAATTAACTCAAATTAGGAGTAGAATCAGATTTGTGGAAAAAAAATCTGCTTTCCAAAAAATACATGCACTAAAGTGCTGTTGTTATCTCTAAGCTGAACACCTCAAAGACTCTCAACAGCCTTTGTGAAAAATCAGAAGGATAAACTCACTCCAAAATGCCTGATAGGCTGGTGACTGAAGTTTTCTGCTTGGCTGTGGGAAACCTAGGTTCAACTCTATTCTTGTTTACACAAGAGCTCAACCTGAGCTTCATGTCCTTCATCCTAGAGAAGGACCCTACCCACCCTGCTATTGCCAGTTTGGGTTCAGTCTGTCAAAACCCCACCTTGGACCTTGATGGAAGTTCTGCCAAAACCAGTACAGTCACAAAACTTTTCCAACAACCCCTGCAGAAAAACTAAAAACAGCTGATCAATACTGGGTGTCTAGTTCACCCCTTCCAAGATTGTCCTTTTGATGAGAGGTGGTGGAGTCGTCATCCCTGGAGGCGTTCAAAAAAGGTGTAGACGTGGCACTCAAGGGCCTAGTTTAGGAGGCATGGTGGTGTTAGTTGATGGTTGGACTTGATGATCGTAAAGGTCTTTTCCAACCTTAATGATTCTATGATTCTATGTTTCACACTTCTTTGGCAGACATTGTTGTAGCTAGCTAACCAGTGGAGCTTTTACTGCTGGGGCCTGTTTGACAGCCTAATGGATCTCATTGCAGAACAAATTGTCGAGGAGTCCCTAAGCTCTCCCAGCTATCCATGACAAGGTCTATTTTTCATCCCACCTCACCAGGCTTTATTCATATTCACCCTTAACAAAATATGAAACCTGGATGAAAGTCTGTTTCAACTCTGTTTCCTGAGGCATTTGAAGCATAGATAACAGATAAGGACTTGTTCTTAAGCAGTATCTTGTCACTGCTGGCCTGTGTTCATCCTGCAGCAGTTGAGAGAGCGAGAGAGAAGGAACCAAGCCCAGCCTGTACAATTCAGCTGAACACAATCCCATCAGCCATGTTTGGCTTGTGTTTATAATTTATCTTACAACCAGCGACTTCTAAACAGGAGCCACTCCAGGATCCTTTTCTTAGGAGGAAAAGACAGCAAAATTAAAGCTCACTGGCCCAGAACAGGTTTCTGGAGTACCATCCTGGCAGGACAAGATGGTTTAGGCCAGGATATATTAAAAGCAAAAAAAGTACATAAGGAATGAAAGCCATCAAGCTACATTGGGAGGAAAAATTAACTGAAAGCCAGATAATCCTCAGCTATATAACACATGGCTCAATCCAGGCACTAGTCAGAGCTAAATATGGCTTCTCATGACTGAAAATATGAATAGCCAAACCCACTAATATCCGGGAGCTCTATGAGACATGGTTTCAGATGGGTTTCTGCTTGTTACGTGTTTCCACATGGCTGAAGCAGTGTTTTGCCAGAAAGCGTTTAAGGTCTGTGAGAAGAAGAGTGTGTGGAGAAGTTCGCAGGCAACAGACCACGGCCCAGCTGGTCCAGTTCTCATGCTGGGACTCTCAGAGATGCCTCCTTCACCCCCAAGGGTGTCCTAGCCGTGCCTGCCATTCAAATCCACGCCAATCTTGCTGTGGTTAGAAACAGATCCCTTCGGATGCATCTCCTATCACACATAACCAAGCCCTTCTCTGATTCCGAGTTGCACGCAGGAGCTCTGTCCCCCTCAAAGACAAAGCTGATTCAGAAGAGTCTGAGAATGTTATTTTCCTCCTGTCAGGTTGGATGCTACCTGACAGAAAATGGTTCTCCTCGTGCTGTGAAGCAATCTGTGCTGCGGGCTGAGGAGGTCTGGGTCTGTGCGTGCAGACAGGGACAGAGCTGGGCCAGAAAGCCAGGGGTGGGACAGGGGTATTATTTGCAGCACCATTAAACCTGTCTGATTCATCAGCCACTCGGCTGGGTTTGTCTGATGCTCGCCCATCCCTTCCAACAATAAACGCAACGTAGATTTTTGTTTGATGTCCTGCAAGAATCTACAAATAAGAGCATGCATACATGCACACACACACACATATACAGAAATATATATAATTATACGCATAGACACACAGAAAGAGGGAGCATCCTGGCTCACCTGCTGCATGCTTCCACTGCCTTGTGACTTTAAGGCACAGAAAAGGGAAAGGCTTCAACCACTGCCTGGGGGCAGAAACCTGAAATCTTAACTCCTGACTGTAATGAATGGAAATCATACCACTCCCTCCAGTGCAGTAACACCAAAGGGAACAGAGACCTAATTTGAAGAAGCAGCAAAACCAGTGCCAAAGTAAATGCATCATCCTCACGATTTATGATGAAGAAATACAATTTAAAACTCTGGCCTTTCATTCTTCTGGAGCAAAGCAAACTCTGACATGCTCAAGGAATTACATATTTGTGAAACAACTCCTAAGGCTTTAATGACTATTACAAAAAGCTGTCTACTTTATTTGGTATTATTTGTAATAACTTGAAGTTAAAGTGGAAGGTGATTTTTAATCAAAGACTCTTGTGCAGTCTGCCATGATACACAGAAGTCACACCTATTGTAACTTAGTCCTGGCTGAAAAAAGAGGTGGTGAACATCTGGACCACAGCGTTTGGAAGTGGAGGAAAGCCTCAGTCACCCTAATGACAGACATATTGCATAACCGAGTTCCTTTACACCAATTTAGAGGAAATTTTGGCCTACGTTCCCTAGCAGGTTGCCAGCACAGACAGTACAGAGTGACTACGACAACGGGGTGTAACCAGCTTTATCCTCATCTGCCACTCATTTCCATGGGATTGGGAGTTACATGGCTAGAATCACATGCTACTGAATCACTTGAGGGATGCTCCAAGTGACTTACCTCGAGAGCAGTAGTTACACCAAGGGCCGGCGTGACCCTACCTTGCCCAAGGAGAAGAGCTGCAGAGCTACTAATTGCGTTAAGAATGCGAGAAGCCAAAACAAAGGCTTTTCACATCTGAGGCATCACGGTTGATTTGTCCAGGTCATGGTCTGAAAGGATGGTGGGGCCAAATAAATTCTCCAGCCCAATAACATGAAGTTTAATGAAGACTTGTTCAGTCAGCCTTACTAGCAAAGAACTCTGCAGTGCATAAGGAGGAGGGGCTGCTCTGCTTTCAACAGGACACAAAGGGTGCTAATTTCTAATCTCTGCTCCATTTGATGCTCTTTAAAATTCATAGCCAAATTATAAAGTATGAGAAGCTGAGGAGAATAAACAAGCGGTTGATAAAGGCAGCCTTTGTATTCAGACTTCTGCGGGAGAAACCACAGAGTAGAAAACTATGTTGGAGGATCTTCACTGTTCCCACCATCCTACCTCATCACAGGAATTAAAAATGACTTTATCCTTATAGTGCTAGTAATAAAGAGAATTATCAACAGTCCTGCCATTCATCACAGAGGACAGTGAGATAGCAAGGAACATGCCGTGGCCATAGTTCATTGCCTTAGTGATTCTAGCAGTTATTTTTTAACAGAATTTGTATTTTCACCATTTGTTCACCGTTTTGTACAGGTGTTAACTTGAAATTTACTTTAAAAGAAATTATACTGGCAGATTCAGCATACAGCTTGGAGACCTTAAACATGTCTGTATGTTCAGCATCGTGTTTTCCTCTTTTTAAACATCTTCCCTTTTGGTTGCACATAGTCAATGTGGAAACTGACTTTGTTAAACACATCACAAAGCCAACTCCATTTATACGAAAAAATACAGAATGTAGCATTTTCCAAACAGAGCTGTGATTTTCTGAGTTGAAGGCTTTTAAAACAAAAAAGTAAAGGAATATAAAAGGAGTGTTAGGTTCTTAAATTTTTGAGGAAAAATAGCGAGGAATATTTACCTCCTGACAATTACTATGTAATCAGATTAAAAAAAATGGCACAAAACCTTATTTTACACTTTCATTTTGGTTCTATGACAGGTTTGGTGTGACTCTAGCAAATTTGCCTGTATTATGTGGCTCTCTAGCATGTTGCATGGGGCACTGTAGGTGATTACATTGTTAAACCTAGTGATCAGTTGCCTCCAAAACTTGTTCACTGACTTGAGTGGCATTTTCCCAATTTATGCTAATTTAAGTGGGACTAGAGTCATGGTGTTAGAGTATAGGAATTAAACATTTTTTTGGGGGGGTGGGGGAATGATTTAATGAATTTTGAAAAATGAAAAACAGCCACAAAATTTTTATCCAGAAAATAGAATTTTAAAGATAACACACTTTTCTTGTGCAACAGTAGAAATCCAGATACAAGAGTCAAAGTCCTAGAGCACAATACAGAAAAAGAAAATGGCTAGAAAAACACTGCAGTTTCAGATTCCTGTAAGGTGCAAAAATTATCATCATTGATGAAGTTTAAATGACAGTGCAGAGCACTTCAGTATAGCATTAGCTACTACTAGAATTGGTATGTATTTTCTCAAAAAGTACCATTACTTCATTACTTTGCAACAGTGCTACTGTAATTATCCAGCAATTTAAGTTCCTAAGCAGAATATGAAGAAATTCTTCTGCATGCAGAGGGGCCTTCTGCCAAGTAAAGGGGAATGACAGTCCCTTTACCCATTTTACCTTCACCGCCAGAAGGCAAGATGCAGCAGGTTCACCCACTAGGAACAAGTTGAAGCTGCCTGCATCACACTTCTTAAGCATTTAAGTTACTTTAAATTGGAAAGGAATAGAAGTAACACAGCACCCAGAAGAGGAAAAATGGACAGGAATAGAGAAAATCCTGAGGTAGAGGAAGGGAAAAGGGACCCTGTGGGTAAAACAGCATTGCTTAGAGCTAGGTGATGGATTTTAGAGATTTCAGCAACTGAAGGCACAGTTTTATCTCTGCCCAGAACCTCTCCGCATCATAGGTGTATAAAAGTCATGTAACATAGCACAAGAAATCCTGGACAACACTAGAAATTTGGATGAAGCCCACACAGGTAGAAGTTTTACTTGGCTTTGTTAAGACGGTGTTTCAGTGCAGTTTGTACAACAGGCTATTGGGCTGTTCAGAAAATGTATTAAGAGTGCTTCATTAAAATCTACTAAATGCATAAGGCTGGCAATTCTGGAGGAAAAGAATGACCTCACTTGTGATCTTATCTACATACAACAGGGCAGTTTCCAACCAAAATGATCCCAGAGCACTGCATGGACTTCACTAACTGAAGTATAAACTTTGTATCGTGAAATAACAATCACCTCTGAGAAAGAATACAAAGTCTTTCTAGAAGCGTACAAAGATCAGCAAGTGAAAAATAGCTTTTCCTCCTTAAAACTGCAAGAACTTGTAAGAGGGCAGTATCATTTACAATTATTGTACCTGAAACAGAGCTGCTTTTCACCAGGAAGCCTTTGCTGGCTCCCTTTTCTCTTCAGAAAGTACCGGCAGCCAGGAGGCTCAAAAGCTACTTTGAAACTTTTCCATAAAGCAGGGGATGGGCTGGAGCATGTGGATTAAAGCTGTTCACTACTTAACATAGTAAGAAAGAATTCAAATGCAGAAAAAGTATAGCCTAGCCATCTGTCCTCATATTTCCTTCCTCCTCACTTCTTCCCAGGAAAAAGAAATCAAGAGGCACCTGACCTGGGTTTCTAGGTCCAGGAGCAGAAGCCTGCTGGGACCTGGTCCCATGCTGTTTGACTTGAGATCTCCTTGCAAGTGAGCCCTGGGAATTAACGGGTTAATCTCAAGTGCCTTTGCCTGCTGAAGAGCAACTCCTCTCCCTGCCATCTGATGAGGGATGTGTTGATTCCTACGGACCTGCTTTTCCTTTTATCCAGCAGACAAGGAGCTACTGGCTCAGGCAAAACCCCTCTCCCCTTCCCATCTCTCCCTTCACACCTGTTTGCTCCATTAGTTCAGCCTTTGGGTTGTTCAGACTCGTGAGACAAACTGGTTTTATTCTGTGGACGCAGCTGGACTGTCAATCTCAGCAGAGCACAGCTAACCCTTTTGCCCCAGCAGCACCCCAGCCCCCTGCCAGGCTGGGGGCAACTTTGCAGGGGGATGGAGGGCAGAGCTGAAGCCTCAGCTGCAGGCAGCAGCCAGCTCCACACAGGTACAGGGCAGGCTTGCAAGGCAGGGGGCACGGCCGTGAGCGTGCCCACAGCTCTGCATTACAGCCTCTAGAAACCAGCTGGGCCTGGTGTCCTTCACTGCAAAACTCCTGCAAAATGCACGCAGCCTTAATGTGAGCACACAGAAGAAACTGCACGGCCCTTCAGCATCGAAGCCTCTTGCTGACTGAACCGCCTCGTGAAAGTAGATCACACTCAAGACACCTTCTCTGTATTTCCTTAACCCTCTCGCCCTCCCAATAGCCCCCCATCAGCATCACTCTCATGGGAACACTCATGTGCCTTGCCTCTGACTCTGCTCCATTATTGAGATGCCGTCTGGCGTTGGTGCCTTAACTACAGCACACTGACCCCTCTTAGCTAACCTGCCTTGACCTTTATGGGAGATCAGTCCATCTGACGCTGCCCATCTCTGGACGCATACGTGACTAATCAGGAAATCAAGTGCTTTTCACGATGTTTGAACTATGCTGTGACAAATAGGCTGGTCCCTGCAAGTCCAGGACACAAAACAGCCAAAGGAGCTGAAGCAGATTTCTGAGGAAAATCATCCGAGTCCTGTAATTTCAAACTGAGCAGAGATAGAAAGTGTACCTACAAGGTTTGACCACATCATGGGGAGGCTCTCATAATCCTTGTTTGTATCTAAAGAATTTGCAGTGGCACAGGTTTTAGCAGAGACATATGATCTTAGCAGAGCCCCGAGTACATACCCATGTTGTTACTCTATGTCACTGTGTCTTCACTGCTTTTGTAGCCATGCTAAATCAAGCAGAAAGCTGCTCATGAATGATGCAATCTGTATTTACCTTAAGGCCAGACATACCCAGAAAGCCTGAAGTCTACCATCAGCAAGGACTGACCTGTGTGTACAGAGATAACAAGCGCACAGCCCTGCTGAAACCTTCTCAGCTAAGCATAGTAGACTGCCTGGTTTCAAACACAGCCTTTAAAGCAGTGCAGCTTGGTGGCTTTACCAAGAAAAGTACATTCTACTGAGACGAAGAAGCAAGATGAAGACTGTGGAGTCCAGTTACAGCATTTGCTGAAGAGACACACCAGCATTCAAAGGGGAACAATGTACATGCAACTGCCTCAACAGAGTGAAATGCCTCTGTGTCTCTCCCTCCTTGGAGACAAAGAACTTGAAAGGTTTGCAGGGAATCCTGCAGGTCTCCCAGGATACACCATAGTTCACGCTAATAATGTGTTGCTGGAGGCAACCAAGCCTGAACAAACAAATCAATCTGGGGGAGGAGGAGTGATGGGTTAATGAAAGCAAAGCCTCCAGTAAAGCCCCCTACTTCTTTTGTGTAAGCTTTCCCACCCAGATCCCAATTCTGGCTGGCTGGCGAAGAGCCTGCCTCAGAGGAGGCGCAGTGAAACACCCTGGGCCAACCTTGTGTCCCACTTCCAGAGCCAGCTCGCTGTGCTGGAGACAGCGCTCTGCTGCCCTGAAATGCAGTGAAGCAGTGAAGCTGGCGTGCTGGCTGGCGTGTCAAATACACTGACACCTTCCAGTTGTCTGCTCTGCCAGCGGGACTGTGTGCCTCTCTGTACCCTGTGCGCTGGCATGTGCTCCCTTTCCATCCCAATCCCTCCCGAAGACTCATGCCTGCCCCACAGCACACAAATGCACGACGAGGTGGAGGCATAACATAAAAGGCACAAACATGTAGAAATCCTTCTGCTGTTTGCAGTGAACGAACATTTCCGTTGGGCATCTCAGGAGGAGGACCAGGCTATATGTTTTGATGAACAGAATCAAGAATATTCTTGGTGCTTATGCAAGAACATGAATTTATTTCACTTCATTCAAAACTGACACTCTTCTTACCCCACATTTCTTGTAAGAACATGTATATCTCAGCACCATACTCACTATTATGCAACCGCATAAAAATTTTTCAGAAAAAGAGGATTCATTCCAAATTGGGGGCATACTTAAAAAAAACATATGGAAAATGGCCTAAAGCTTGGCGTCTGCCTGTGCTAGGTACCTATTCTTTGTGTAGAGACAGAGTTGTACAGATAGTTGTACAGATTATTTCAACTACTATCAGACGTCTTGCAGTTAATGACAGTACGGCATATATCCCATCTTTTCCAAAGACTCACAGATCTATCAGATCAGTCTGAATCCAGACTCAGAGCTACCCTGCTCCCTCCGGCCACGTCAGTGTTGCTGTGGAGAGCCATCCTCTTCACGTCACCAGAAAACCAAGACTTTTAAAGGTCCATTTTAATATAACCTGAAACCTGGGAAAGTGGCAAGTCTAAGCTTACACATTATCTGCATTTCAGATAATAATCAAAACAGCTACTTGCTGAAACACCTACTTCAACACGCCCATTTCATATTATGAGTTACCCTTTGTTAATAACCGCTGATTTCCTCTCGTCCTACACTTCTCACTTTAGGTATGGAGCATTGAAGACACCCAAGTGTTAATTTATCTGTGTTTATGCTACTCACACGTTAAATTATTCCATTGCTCCAAAATCTGCCTTAGGATGTTTCAGGAAACAGTGCACTTTGTAATTACCATGTTTGTGGAAACGATCAACAAACCCTAGGGCTGGAGCCAAAAGGTGTCTACTACAGGCACCTACCTTCTCAAATGCTATCCACACTGAGATTTCAACCAGCAGGGAGACACCTGCAGGCAGCTGCACCCACAGAGGTCACAATCTTGCAGTCTACGCTCAGCAAGTTTATGCCTCTTCTGAGTGCCAGTGTGCATGTTCGTGTCTGCGTACGCAAAGCCAGCTAAAAGCAAAAATCAAATGGCAGCCAACAGTACTGGACTGCCAGGCATGGCAGATTGCTGGCTGCCCTGTGCCAGAGATGGAAATTGTTTGCTCTGCCTCCAACAGCTGATTCCTACCTGCTGCAGCCCTCTGGGGTCCTTGTCCCGGTCCTGCCAAGGGGGTGGGAGGTTCTCCTGCAAGCAGCAGTTCCCACATCCTTAACAGGAGGTGGACCAGAAAGCCTCTGCCTCCTGCTCTTCTCGTCTTTCTTAGCCTTGCTTCTCCCCTTTCTGCAGTGGAAACAGACCCTGGCCTCAACTCCCCTCATGCTCCCACCCTCCACTACAAGGGGCCAAGCATTGGATGCTGTGGACACAGGTCCTGTATCCTCAGGCATGGCGAAGAAGGCAGTAAGGAGGGGAAGAGAAGCGGGGGAAGAGCGAAGAGGGTCTCCTGACCACATCCACAGCTCCCTTGCACGTCAGGCTTCTCATCCGTGTGCAGCCCCTCTCCCCACTGTTGGCCACCTCTGCCCACACTGCCCACCTCCAGCTCCTCTCTCTGTGTTCTTCACCTGGCCAGAGTGCACAGTATGCAGTGATGCAGTTGTGCCACTGCACCAATGTAAGTGTTGAAGATGCGTTTCTTTCCTTCCCTCCCAAAAGTTAGTTTAGTTACCATGTACTAATCAGCATGTAAACCTGACAGAAAGGGACCCTGTCCTAATCTTTTGATTTTCAAAGCAGGTTTAGCTTCATCCCTGGTCTAATGTTTAAGCCACCAAAATGAGGGATATTTTTGTTTCCTACAGAGATGAGTTACTTTGTCAGTCTCACCGTTTAATACTCCCCTACAACTAGAACTCTTACTGAAGATAAAAGCTCAATAAAGCCAACACAGGACTAGTCGACCTGGAAAGCTGGGTTTCAGTGGGCCCCTTCTTTCTCAGCAATAATCTTTGGTGGTAATGTTACATACTGGAGCTAAAGCAAACCACATATATGCATATATAAAGAGCAAGGAAGTGGGGCTGTGGTGATAATCAAACGCATCTAGACATTGCGCCAAAGCTAATGAATACTTTGCCATTGCTCTTTAATAAGAATGATGATGCAGAACGTAGTGATAAGTGCACAGGAGGCAGGCTAGATAACCAAAAGGAGGGAGTGGAAAGGGAAATTAACATTAATGAGGTAAGAAAACATTTTGGAGAGATTGCTGTGCTCAGATCAGGAGGTCTGATAAGCTCCATTCCTAAACTCTGAAAGAACTGACATATGTAAGTACAGTTTTCATCACAAGGATTTAAAAATAATCGGTTCAGACTGGGAGGGTATTGTAGAACTGGAGAACAGAATATAGAGTAACTATATTTATAAGGGGTAAAAATGACTTCAGAAAATACAAGCTGAAAGTCTGACCGCAATAGTATGCGAGACTTTAGAAGGAAAAAGTGAAAAGCAGAAGAAAAAAAAGGGGATGGAAGCTAGCTTTAGAAGAGGTAGTTTGTTCCAGCCAAACCTAACAGATTTCCTTGACAACTAATTTTCTAAAGAAAAAATAAATCTGTCTATTAGAAAAAGTGTTTAATGTGGTGCCACCTTGGAAGGAGTTAAAATGGAGACTGATACCAGTATTAAGACAGAAGTAAAAACCAAGCTTTAGCTTGCCATTTTATTCCTTCCTTTTAAGGATGATAGCCACTGAGTTTTAAGAGAAATATTAGGTTAGAGCAGCTATAAGTAGAACTTCTTGATTAAGATTACATGATTAAGACTATGTTTAGCCATATTTTAAAAGAATGATCGTGGGACAGAAATGAACATGCTAATGGTATTTGCTGAATGCACACAATTAGGAGGAACTGGGTATATAAAGGAAGCTCTGAACATCATACTGGAAGGAGTGGTTCATCTTGAGGACTGAGGTAACAGAAATGAGACGAAATGTAATAAAGAATATAAAGTTCACAATCAGACATTTAAGGACAGATACATTTGTTATAATGAAGGAACTCATCAATTATGTATGAGAGAAAGTGGTCTAGGATACAGACAGTCAATCTGAATACAGTGAAAGGGTACTTGCCTGATGCACTAGTACAAAAGGAAATAAGATCCTGGGATGTATCAAGGAGGGAACTCCAGAAGACAGGGAAACAGTAGTATCTTGATAGCAGGCTATGGTGAGACCTCAGTCTGTGCACAGTTTTGGTCACCACATCCAAGAAAGATCAATTCAAACAGGAACATGAGCTGAGAAGGGCTTGCTGGGATGAGGAGGAGAATGGAGAACCAGAATACTAAAGACCTTGTCTCATTCAGTATAGCAAATGAAAACAGAAAGGGGTATAATTACACTGTATAAATATATTAAAGGGCTTACACTAGAGAGGGCAAAAAGCTATTTGAAAGACAATATTGGCACAGGAACACGTGGATAGGAAACGGTCATGAATACATTTACACCAGTGCCCTGGGAAATAGCTTCCATTCCTATGATCTTAATGACTCACGTTTAAAGCTCTCTGAAATGTCTACATGTGAAAATACACCAGCTTCAATAAATAGGTGACAAAAGTCTGCACTTAAATGGCATAATTTCTGCAAAGCCTGTAATGTTCACGAGGACTCAGAGCTACAGGACATATGTTAAAAGGATCTCTACTCTCCTTCTAGGCAGTAAACTAAATGGCTAGATTTAGAGAGGAGCACACAGAGCTGCAGCTATTTTGCTGTGCCATAACAGGAATAGCTGGGACCTGAGTATTTTGGAAGCAGTTTTAGGTGCCAAACCCAGATCTGGACTACTTCACAACAGATGCTGAGTATTTGAAAGAGTTTTATAAAAATAAAATCCTAAGTGATTAGTTCAAATCAGTTTCCCTGAGATTTAGTGCAATATCATTAGGAAGTTTACGACAAGTAAATTGGACTGTCATCCACATCACAAAATCCAAGGTGTCTCTTGGTAACCAAGATCAGAATGAAGAAAGTAGCAGGAAGTCTCCTCTTCCTCTCCTGTAACGAGCACGGTCATAATGCAAATATCAGTTTATATCTGTTCTAAGATTAGGCAGAGGATTTTGGTCTCATCTGTCAAACATAAGGACAATTAAGACAAAATTGCTTCTAATAACTGACAAACAATTGCATTATGCAAGATTCATGTCATATCTGTGCTCTAGCATTACTTGCTTTGATCAAGGGCAGACCACCTAGAAAATGGAGATGTTGAAGTAAAGACATACATCAGCAATCTCCCTGCAGTACTCTCATCAAACTCTGTTCATTTCTGTCTTGAAAGAGCAGAAAGTGTAACATCTTTTCCCTAACATTGGGACCAAATAAAATAAAGCAGGCAGAAGTTCTGATACAAATGGACATAAAAAATAATCACAAAAAGTTTCTATACACACACAAAAGAATAAATTGTCACCATAGAAGCTAGAGATTTTGCTTAAATGACTCCTATGTTCTTGTTTTTAACAAACCTGCTTCCCATTTTATCCCACACTGTTCTTTGAGAAGGTGACTCTATAACTGATCCCCTAAAGGTGTTCATCAGCACTTTTCCAGTTCCTGTGCTGTGTAGTCCAGTGATCCCCTGACCCTTTCTTAGGTTTCAGATGATATCACAGTAAGGAAGAAACAAGCAAATCCATGCCTTTGGGCATCATGAAATTTCTCATTCTTACTTGCTGTCTGCTCCTGCCAGCCTTTTCACCTGCTGTTTTACACTGCCACTTCTATTCAGCCCCTTCATATTCAGACAAGAAATTCCACACAGAACTGGGATCTCTAATTAAGGGCACATGAAATGATTTACAGCTCCTGTTAATTAGTACTACTGCTGAAACCTTGCTTACTTCTCTGCCATGGAGAATTAACGGTGGAAAATGCAAGTTCTCAGGTGGGTAATTTCTCCACGCAGTGAACCCTGCTGCTGTCTGAGAGCTGCAGAATTGGGTTCCCTGGGGTGCAGCCAGCTCCGCAGAGGATCGGCTGCATCACCGTGCAGCACGAAGCTGGGACAGTGCTGCACCACTGCTATATCACTATAGTGCCATTTTTGCCTCCCGTCAGTGGTACAGCAGCATGCTGCCAGGAACTGAATGCAAAAGGTGAGATAACGCCGCTGAAGATTGCCATTGATGTTTTGCACTTCCAAAGAGCTGGATGTGGGGAGATGCCTTGATGCTTTTCCCTCCCAGAGGCTTTAAGTTCAGATGCTATTTAGCATCCTACAGAATTGCTCCAAACAAACCTAGTCTTTCCTCTTTCAACACAGCAATCACAGATAGCCGCTGCACTTAAGTATTCCGTCTCCAATTAAGCTTCAAACTGAAATGTCCTGCCCAGCTGCAAAATCTCCTGCTGAACTCCTCTGGCTTATCACACAGGCATGTGGCTTTCTGCACTGTATTAGAGGGCAACTGGAGCCAATGTAAACACCGTGGCTGAGGAATCACAGCCTTACAAACACAAATAGAGGGCTTCATACCACCTCATACCTCTCATACCTCACCGGCATGAGATAAACTACAAAGCATCTACCCACATCTATTCTCTTGGGATATTGCCTACATAAAGGGAGATCAGCAGGTCAGTCCCATGACTGGGGCTGGAATTCTGTCCACTTTCCTTTCAGCTGATCCGACTATATAAAACCATCAGTGAATAGATGTGGAAAGAGTGAAATTCATCAAGAACACCATGTAGGCTCAGCACTTAGTTCTTTTATAACAAAGTATAACCCTGCTACAAATCCACAGTTACTGCAGCCTGCACTTCAGAATAGCCATGAGAAGAAAACTCAGCACCTGAACTAAGAGATGCTTCTTTAGCTGTTTGCAGCACAGGGCCAATGAAATGGATGAGATCAGAATTGATTCTATGCTGGCATGCAGGCAAGAAAACACTTCATTAAACAGCAAAATTACTATTTTTTTTTTTTAATAAAAATGTTTTTAATTAAAACATTTCTAAGCAATAATGAAAATCAGAGCCAGTTCTTTCATGTTACCACTTTCTCTCCTTGCACTTTGCCTCTTCCCTGCCTTAGACCTGGTGTTCTCAGAATATGGAGGAGCAAGGGAGGCCTGATTAATTCACAGGAGTAAGCAGAATAAGACTCAGCCTAGCAGGAATTAGTAGGAGCAGACCCTTTTGAGCTTTCTTCTAACTCCTTTCTTGCTATGAAAGCAATGTTATATCCCCTCCTCCTGCACCCTGAAACTCCTCATCGTTCCTGAAGAAAAAGCAAGAATCTGATAGTCCTACAGCAGCTTCAACCACTCTTCTTTGGGAGGCAGGGTAATAGAGAAGATAACTAATCAGTGTTATTCTCTGGGGCATAGATGAGGCAGATATTGAACCTTCTGAGGTTAGGAGACTAGATTTAGCCCCAGCTGAGGACACAAGAACTGGCAGAGCTGAGCTCAGTGACATCTCAATTCTGCTTTAAGTATTATCACTAGGACAGTACTTCTTAAAACTGAAGTTTTGCAGGGTTGGAGACGGCTGAACAGGGGCAAACTTTGCTGCAGTTGATGCTAATCAGAAAAATATTATGGAGATATTTGTTCAGGATATGCTATATCTCGAACTGAAGTTATGGGTTTGGTGCAGAAATGACTGGGTGAGGTTCTTTGGCCTGAGACATGCAGGAGGCCAGATTAGATGATAATAATGATATCATAGTCCTCCCTTCTGACCTTAAAGTCTATGAATCAGACGACTGCAGACCAAGCTTATTTTGTAATTCTCTCTAATGAATAGATAGAAATAAATTTTTGCTTGTTGTTGTACCTGTTCTTTTCCCATTCTAACATTTCCCCCTTCCTCCTGACAGATTTTCTGTGCCTTTCCTTCCTGCCATAAGGAGGGACTAACACAGCGACGCTGGTCCACTGCTTATACCTGCAATCTTTAGCTGCTTCAGAGAGCAAGACTGCCAGACTATATGGCAAAGACCATTTCTACTTCACCTAGGTCCACCCTGCACAACTGAGCTGCAGGCTCCCCCACTGCAAAATAGGGATCAGGATTCAACGCTGCTGCAGGGGTCACTGGGATAATGCGGATTCCTTAAAGCGGCCATGAAGTGTTGAAGAGGAGCTGATTTCCAGTACACAGGTCCAGTCTGGGATCAAAACTTTTCTACTGCTATGAATTGTCTAGACCTAGCTTCCCAGTTCTGCCCTACCAATGCATTACTCTTAAATAAGTTAGAAATGCCTCGAGAAAAATATGGGATGACAACTAGGATATAAAACTCCTGAATTGCTAGTTGGTGGCTGGTATTGGACATGAGGAGGAAAAAACCCCCTGCCTCTGGTGCTGAATTTAGCCCTTATAGGTTAGAGTTGTGCAAGAAGATATTTTAGGTGCTATTTGCTCATGGTATTCTGGAGTCCCCTCCTCCTCAAAGCAAGGGTTCGATGTTCCTCTCTGCAGTCTCTCCAGCTGGCTTTGGCAGGCTCTCATATACAAATTTTTTCATGTGTCTGGGACTGGGACACCAGAACGAGTTGGTTAATAGTTACACAGCATAACTGAAGTGCAGTTCTGGGTGGAAGGTGGTAACCATTAGCATATGCTATTTCCCCGCCTTGCTCTGGTAATTAACATGGAATGTCTACAGAGCTTGTAGCCTGTTTCTGACATTCAGTGCAAACACATTGCACAGCTGTATAATATGTTCAAAGTTGCTTGTTTGAAACCTACAGAACACCATTCTTGCAATCATCATATCAGGACTCAGTATCTAGCTGGCTATAGTTACAGAAAAAACATCTGTAAGAGAACTACTGCAGAAAGGCATCGGAAAAAGGTTTGAAAAGTGAGTACTTGCCCTCCATTACCTTCAAGAAATAGCTGGAGCTGAGCTTGCCAGAATTGTCATCTCCAACTTTTAAAATAGAAGCAGCAGAACCCCCTTAAACCATGCAATTTACTTTGAAAATAACAACATTCACAGAATTAATGCCTTGTGCTATTTATTAACTTTCTGGATTTTGACCAGTTAGGGGTCACACATGCAACCTTCTACCTCCAAACATGCAGATGTTCTCAGAAAATAATAACACAGCGATTTCCTCAGTATCCCAATAGTCCCAGAGCTTCAGGAGAATGCCAAACAGAACAACTGGTCAGCAAATTGAACCTTCAACATCAAACATGGTGTAGCTGCGGCTCTTCTAACACACAAATCACAACAGAAACAACAGAACTAGCAACAATGCACCTAAAATAGCTATCAGGGAACTTATGTCTACAAGGCTAATCAGCTTTTTATATATATACACATACACACACACACAGAGCATTATTACATAATATAGATGGATTTTATTATATATTGTATTAAATTTATAATAGAATATATAGTTTATGATCCAGGCAAATATATATCTTATCTATTTTGTTATATATGTGTCAATCATATATAATTATTTTTATTTTGTACACAATTCAATATTTAATCTTAATTTATATAAATAAAAATTATTGTAGAGATGAATGGTGAAATGCAGAAATCCAAATCAAGCTGTGAGGTATTTCTGCACAACCTCAGAACAGATCCCAGTGCTTCCAGATCTATAATCATAGCTACAAGAAGGCCTCTCCCTTGCTCCTCTGACATGTAGATATTTGGCCTTTTTTGAAAGCTGAGACAGGCATCTGCTTCAGAATGAATAAATACTGGTATTGTATCAGTAACAGAGATGTCCTGTGTTACTTATCTTGCAGAATACAGCACAAATACCAAAGGTTCCCGCTTCTTTCCATGCTCATTGATGCAAACTGAGCAACACGGCGATGCATGGTATCTCTGAGGCAACAGGCCACTTCACCAGCAACAAACACAGCTTCACACACACTGTGAAACCCCAGCTGTTGTAAAGTGCTTGTTGTTATAACCATATAAACACGCCCACATTAAATGGGCAGTCTGCTATCACTTGACCCAAATTTATTGGCTAGCTGCTGCAGGCTAAAATAGCCCCCCATGCTGACAAAGATGCAGATAATATAAAAGGCTTCTTGGTGCCAGAGTTCAAACTAGCACAGGCGATGAAGTGTAGCACCTTCTAGCTGCACTTTGATTGAAAAGCAAATCTTCTTTTTCAGCTCTGCTCGTGCAATATTTACCTTCAATGCTGTGAACTCTGCTGCCTTTACAGGATGTCACTGAGCTTATCCTGACTCCATCAGTCAGGAGGCTTTCTGCAGTCCCTCCTGTAGTGAGGGTAAACTCTCAGGTTGGGATCATTCAGGTCTCTACCATCTCTCTCAAATATCTTCCTAGGTCATATCTTACATAAACACAGGCGCTAGATAAAGCTCAAGTCCACGGAATTGTTTTACACTCAAATCTTGTGTCAGCTGTGAAAGTCGATTCCTGGCCAATTTCACCTGCTTGGAGCCTACCAGCCCTGACACCAAGATGGGCATTCTCACTGCTGGGACTCAGCTCTGTGTACGCCTGCAGCCAGACCTACATCAGGCTTTCATCTGCTCCCACACAAAACCCTGTGCCCCAAACTTTGACAAGCAGTTGATGCTTAAGCATTTTGCATGCAGGATAAATTCAAGACAAGTGGTAAAATTACGGAACAGAGTATTCTGGATTCTCTTCTATGCTGTTCAGGCAATAAAAATCTAGTGTCTGACCACTGAGTAGAATTTTTCATGCTTTTCTCACCAATAAGTTTTTCTCGCTTGAAACAATATTAAACCCAAGCTATTCTTATAGACCCAATTCTTTACCTCTGAGTCATCGAGTAGATCAAAAATTGATTTCTTATTTTCATTGGGTGTTTTAGCAGTGAAATGAATCTGATTTTTTTCTTCCCCTCCATCAAGCTTGACCTTGGAGTCAACATACCAGCTAACAGTCAACATGACTTCACCATCACATGGAGCATGAGGACTCCTCTCTTTTCCATCATGGAAAAAATAAATGTTATTTCATTGCCTTGATGGAGCCTTCAAACTCCACTACAGACTGAGGCAGCCAGTCTTTTGAGAAGAGAAATGCATATCAAATGTTTGAATCAAGTAATGTTTGAATAACTGAATTTCTGGAGAGGGGCAGAGAGGAAGGAGAAAAGAAAGTGATCATGTATTTTTGTCCACTTATGCACTGTGAGGGTGGGCGAAGGTGGAGTGAACAACAGAAAAGCAGCCAGAACTGTAGAAGAGTTCCATGGCCACCGGGTCCTCAGCTCCCCCACCTCCACAAACCTTGCCTGATGCCAGCAGGCACCTTGGGGGGTGGGCTGTGAGCCATCCCATGAATGGGAAAAAACAGATGCGCTTTGTTCACGCTGCCCTTTTGCAAATTCCATACCTGGTGGTCGGAAGACTCAATGTATTTCTTACTTCAAGTTCCAGCACCACTAAGGTAGTGTATCTTATGTTTTACCTAATGAGACAGCCTTGCCTATATTACTTACTTTTTTACTTTTAAAAATTTATAGGTGATTGGAATGATTTTTTGCACCTGTTTTGCTAATAAATATTTCAGTTCATGACTGACTGGGAAAGAAAGAAGATTAAGAAAGTTGCATACAGAGCTTTTACTGAAGTATCAACTTCTCTTTTAGCCATATACACCAAATAATTCCATACGTATGCCAGTGATATATAGCAGCACTTTTTCCTTTCATTTCTCTATATGATGCAAAGTTATATATGAACTGGGCATCCCTCATTTCCCTTGCTCGCATGGAGACAGTCCCAGTGACAACAGCCACCCTTTGGCAACCTATACCAAATCAACAAAGCAGCAACATCTAGCACATACTCGAGATGAAAACTCTTACACTTCACCCTAATAGTCATGAGCTCATCAGATCAGAACTGATGCCCACGCGGGAATTCAAACAGCTCGCACATGATGCCAGTTGCCTATTCTACCCTTCTACCAGTGGCTTCCAAGCTCAGACGTACAAACAAGCAGAGTATTCTAAAATAAAAACAGTCAGACAGACTTGCAGTAACTGTATTATTTGAAGAAAGAAAGGTCTCTACTATCTAAAGTAAATACTACTTCTCCACAAATGCTTTGTCTTAAGCACCCAGCCAGTACCCACCATGCTGCTGTTTATAAACCTGCCTTGATGTCCAACCCAGTTTCACTGAACCATCAAATAATACTCTTTTCAGGTGATGTATGTATGTTTCTTATGGAAGGGACATATGACCTCAGTGGGGCTTAGGAAGTCCATTCACCCAAAACAGATCTTATTTCACACGTATTGTTATATTCACCACCTGAGACAAAACACATTAAATACCTCACATATCTGAGCTATCATGACACCAGCAAATCAATTTTCATCACCAAACTGGGTACCTACTGACCTTCCTCAGCTTGGGGTGAACAGCTTCCAACATACTGCAGGTGCTTCCTCCTGGAGCTGTGTATTTTTTTCCTTTTTGTGTCCTGACATGCCAGCTCTTTTTATGCTCTGTGAAAGTCTGCTTTGTCATTCAGGAGTTCTCGTCATCCCAACTCTGCATGACACGGGTGGCACCACTCTGCTTTATTTCTCCTGCTTCAGAGATTATCTAGAGTACAACTGAGGAGCAACGAGCTACAATGCCATGCAGCGTATTTTTCCACAGTCAGGATGCCATCTGAATAGATCCCTACAAGGTCAGATAAAGGATCCTTAAACTATCAAAATCTGCTACTGAACCACTCTCTGTCATCTCCTACACTCTCTCTGCTTTACTTTACAGTAACAGTGCAAAGCACAGTGCAAAGAACACATCCAGCGGCCTGGATCTGTGTCTTGGCACTCACTGAAACAGAGAGGGGCATGCAGAGCTGGACCTGCCTCAGCTGAATACACTGGAAAGCTAAGAAAATTTCTGCACAGAAGTTCAGGAAGGGCATCCAGCTTCTCCCACCACTTACTGAGAACTAGCTCCTAGATCAGCTTAAGCTGATGTGGTATGCGAAAACCAGAAATGCTCCAACATTTCACTCAGACAAGTCCACCAACAGGTACATAGTTGAATTTGGCTCTTAGTTTGGGAGCCTGCACATATCAGGGGTGTGTCAAATCCAGGTGTGATTTTTTGGGAATTGGACTAGAACAAAGAATTAGTCTGCCTAAGCCTTGAGTTTGTTCTGCTTTGGATCCGTTCCTTGTAGCTCACTTCTGAGCAGTGAGTTTGAGTAGCATCAAAAAGGTCAAGATGGAAGATTGAAGGCTTCCCTCTTACCAGCTGAATCTGCTGCAGACGTTCCACCGCTGGTCAAGTCCTCAGTATTAATGGACTGCAGATCTGTGTAGGAGGGAGCAATGCTTGGGCTGCTCGTGTGCTCCGAGTTGGTTGTCCAGCTGCTCTCCGAGGCATGGGCCTGCCTCTCAGAAGAGTTGGAGGAGGGTGAAGTCCAGCTGGGTGCTTTTGATGGAGACACTAGATGCAGAAAACAAGCAGGTATCTGTTAGAGACTTACAGGGCAATCATCCAGAAGATCACAACTATTCCAAAGACACACTGTATCAGTGTACTGAGAAACATACAAATTCCAACATCAACACCAACACAGTTATTTTATAACAAACACACAGCAACTTAACTAGTGCCTGGCACTGTTACCCTCCAGCACTACTCAGCTGCCTGCCTTAGATCCCATACTGCTGGCAGCTGTATGTTTTCCTGTTGCAGAAGTATTGCAGAAGCTGTGACTTTGCAGAACAGGAAGATTTCATGTTTCTGCCACTGCTGACAAGATCTGAATATCTGTGTTGTGCAACACAGTGGAGTTTTTATAGTACCACAGAGTTTTATAAAGTGGTTTTATTATATTTAATTAAGCATTCCCTATCTGTGACACCCACTCAAATATAGTCGTCATCTCAGGAATGCTCCGCATGGGAGGAGGAGTATAAAAATAAACTGAAATTGACCTATTGATGTGCATTTGAAATGGCCTTTGTTTCTAAACATGCAGGATGGAGTGCCCCAATCTGAATAAACTGCATAACACTTCTGCTCAGTGTAGGCCAAAAATCCTGTTCTACTCACTTGCCAGACTTGCATGTCAAACAGTTAAGTCCTGCCTAACCATCATCCAGATTTCACAACACAGTCTTATACATCCACTGCTACGAATTTGTACTGTATACTCTTTGTATTGTATACTCTTTGCCCACAATATCACTTGAAGGTTAGGAACAATGGGTGACTCTAGTGAGGAAACAAAAAAAAAAAAAAAAAAAAAAAAAATGTGGAAAAAAAGTCTTCCTGAACTAAGGAAAGGTGTACTGGTAGAGACTAATTCTAATTTAATGTCAGCATAACAACTGTTTTCTAAGTTAATACATCTATGTTTATCTTTTAAACCAACAAAGATCTCAATGCACCCCAAATCTTGCAGTTACAAAACAACTACTGACACAGAGGTTCTCTTCTCAGCATGTAATACATAAACAACCCTTATTAGGTTGACAGATACTTTGGAAGAAAATGGCAAATTAACGTTAAGGAGGATTTACCTCTCTCTACTCCATGCAAGTGGTGTGATGGGACACCACCTCATTATGGAAACCTTGCTGTGTGCATAGAGGGAATATCCACACAGTGCTCCCTGCCTTGCCAGTTGAGGAGTGCAAATTTATTTTATATAGCTGCACTGTTACTCTCAGGTAAGCAGGCATTAATATATTTATATTTGTACAGCTGTGAGCCTATGTACTGAGCTGCTTCTGAGTAGAGTCATCCCTAAGGATGGGGAGCTGAAAGTCAGCAGATCTGTCTCCTTATCACACATGTTGACAGTTGTGCTAGAGTGATATGACCAATCCCCCCCCGCCATGCCTTCTCCCTCCAGTAATTCTGCACTGTGTTGTGCTCGATGCCTGTAGAGAAAGGATGACAAGTGTTTGATTATGTCAGTCCCTCTCTCAGCCCTTTTGTTAAACATGGCATGAGGCATCTGGAAAGCCACCCTTAAAACTTCACCTGAAATTGCTTTGACAGACAGAGTGCTTTATTTGGACATAGAGGACAAGCTGAAAAGCTGAGCTCCATATGTAAACCAGTAGCAAAAGCCAAGTTCTTTTTAATTGTGTTTTATATCTGGATTTCTAGAAATTGTGGAATTATTTTATAAAAAAGATCTTAGATTTGCAGCGTTTCTTCTTTTGTTTAAAGGCAGTCACAGCAATATGAAAAACATAAGCTAATTTAGAAACACATAAGATTCAATAACTCGTATACTGTCAACTTGTTTTGTGCTTTCCGAAAACAATTTTTTTCTAAGAGGGAGACTGACTGGAATAGCTTTGCAGAATACTTCTATATAAGGGCAAATTAATTTTATTCCAGATAAGTTGTGCCACTTTGGAAGAATACAATTATTTCTTTTTACTAAAGAAAGAGACTTGTACTTCAGAAAACCGTAACCATAGAGAGCTTTTTCTGCAACAGATTTTCTTTAAAATCTTACTACAGTCAACGTCCACCTATGACTGTTCTAGGTTCCCCAACACTAACCCTTGGAACTAGTAAAAGTGCATTTTCCCCTATGCTGAGCCAAACAACTATCAACCAATCTCAAAAAGCAAGACAAGCAAAAGTGAACATCTACACATGTTTAGGTCCCTCTTCGGATGCTCCTGCTGCTCTCCAGATTCCTGGAAGTGCTGAAAGCGAATTCCTAAATGAGGTTGGTTTTTTTCCTTAGAAATTTGTAATTTGGTCTCTAATGTCAATAGATGCAGAGTCATGGCCTTTCAGCTGCAGGAATTTGTCAGAAATCTGTTTACACTGAAAGACCAGTGCCAGAACTGCCCCTAACATGCAAATCCTGTAGCATGCATAGGATACTGAAAAACAACTCATTGTTTCCCAAACTGAAAAATGTTTCCTTCCACATGCATTTTATTTTTCTTGACATGTTTGTTCCTAATACAATGGATTGGCTTTTAATATGCAGATTTACCTTTAAGCATTCATTCCCCTTTGATGTTTGAGGACCCATTCCTTGATCCCTACACTGTATTACAATCAACCTTGTTAGCATCATTTCCTTTCCTATCACACTGGACCTCAGATTTTTCTGATTTTAGGACAGCATCACAGTTGGTCTAGTTTTCAGCTGCTGATGTTGTGTTGCATGTACTTCGGATTTTCAGACAAAACAGCACAAAGTGGTTAAATTGAGATTTGCCTTACTGTGGGATAGCCTCTCCAGGGACATGGTAGGAGTCCAAGTTACTCGAGCCATTTAAAACAACACAAAGTGCTCGGGAAGAAGCGGGGGTGGGGTGAGGTGTGTGTGTGGGTGTGTGTGGAACAGATGATGTAACAGATCTTGCCTTGCTGTAATCTTGGTGCTTTGCTGAATACCTCACTGAATTCAAGAGTGCAGCTAACACCGATAGATTATGAGATTGCGAGCTGGAGGCCCATTGTGTAACAAATGCAAATGTTATGTCACCGGCTGGCTGTGATCATTTACAGATTATATAACGTTTGTGATAGGAACATTTGGGTGAGCCTAAAAATCTCATTTTTCACTTTTGCAGTATCAGTTTGACGACTTTGACTAGCCTGATAGTAACTATGAGAAAAATCAAATTTCTTCTTTGCCCAGCAAAAGGAAAATGGGGAAAAGGGCACCACTATGCATAATTTCTGTGGCCTCACTCAAGAGTTACTGCTTCCCAGGGTGAAATCCACATGATTTGGCAGCTGTCAGTTATCTATGCATAAACCTGAAAAGCAGAAATATTTTGAAAGAAAGACTTTGCCTAGCATTTACTCTGCTTGAATGTGGTAGAATGAAGGGTTTACAAGAATATCCTAAATAAAGATAACGTCCACTATGAGGCTCACAATGGGTGCTTTTCATTTCTATACCTCAGGTTTTGACCTTTCTTCTCGCCTTCCAAATTCTGTGCCTGTGTTTTCAGCCCTGTTTCTTGCTATCAGTCCCCCTAATTTCTGCTCCCCCAATAACGTCTTCACTTTTCCCAAGACAACAAGGGTCCAGCATTAGCCTTGGTTTTCTTTTAAACTTATTTCCTATAGGATAACAACTACATGGCAGCTGTCTTTAAATTACTATTTTTTAGACTGTGAGCACTGTGGGACAAAGATTTGCTTTCAGAGGAACCTGTGCAAAAATACTGTAGCCATAAGGTCAGAGTAAGACAGCATCTCTCTCTCCTAGGACCCATCCTCTCTGCTCTCACAGCACTCTGGAAATGCCACTTTGCAAGCCCTTTTCAAAATGTGTTTCCAGGCAGCCTGGCCATCAGCCTGGGTAATTATCTAGTCAGCTGTGCAGCTGCTTCAGCATGGACAGACAGACAGATGATTTCCTAACAGCGCTGGAGCCCCAACAGGAACGCGGCTGGGGGTGCTGAGCCTTCAGGACGTTGCTCTTCACAGCTGCCTGCACAGGAAACAGATTTCAAACATCTCCATCCTTCTCACACCGATCCGCCTGTCCATGCTTGGCCTTTATACTCTCCCTCCCCCATCTGGCTATTTGCTATTGTTCTTACGTGGGCTGTTTGCTACTGGAAATGAATAATTGCTGTCACCACAGGCTTTCCACTGAGTGTGTCAGCATATCGTGGTTATAACACAAAGTCTCCAGCTTTGCTGCCGCCCATAGAAAAAAGACGTGACCTGCAGATTAATTGAGAACAACAAGGCTGAGGTTTATCCTACCTCTTGCTGTCAAACGCCCCTCAGAGTAGAGGGCCGGAGAGAAAGAGCTGTCATCTCTTCTGCCCCATGACCTTCCCTTTAGAGGCTGTCAGCTGCACTGGCCTGGCCATTTATAATACAGGGTCCTGAATAGGAGTGGGACTAGTTCATAAATAAGGATTTTAAAATATCCACATAACCTCCTCAGGGTTCCTATATAGTTAAAGAATACAGCCTCCCACGCAAGGATTACATGGAGTACATCCTGATCCGACTCCCAGGGGAACCACCCTCCTCCATGAATCTCAGTCAGATGGTATAAGTTAGTGTGTAAGTACCCCCCCAGTGGCATGGATCACTTAGGACAAGCCTTTATAGGGGCACAAATGGGTGCCTTCTTCAAAACCACAATGCTTTTGGAAAGTCTTCTCTGATCACCTCTTTTGGATATCCTAGGCCTCTGCCTACAACCTAGTGTCCCCCATGACTGAAAACACAAACCAAGAGGCAATGCTTTTGCTAAGCACATACCTTAAGGCTGGGCCACATCCCTTTAAGGATGGGAAATCAAGTAACACACCATGAAATTAGTTTTATGGAAATCTCTTCGTTATGGCTAGCTTTATTTAGGCTGAGCAAATAATTTTTTTTTTGTTTAATAAGAAGGTGCAATTTGAGTTTTCCAGTCAACAAGGACATGGCAACATTAGGAAGGAAATATAGTGTCAGAGCAACCAACAGCTCTGTTTGAAAAAGTAAGTGGCTGTATGAGTAAAAGTAAGGATCATCTAACCATGAAATTAAATAATAGAGAGGTAGAGCACCTCAGTTTTACAGATTCACAGTTACAGGTGCTCTTCATTCTCTCCTCATCACCGGGATCAGTAAGTATTTGCAACTAAGAATAACCAACAAGTAAATATAAAGATACGAAGGTCTTAAGCAGAGCTTAAGAGAAACTTTTTTTTGTCTGAAGATTCACCCACTTCTCCTGCACAAAGGTCTAACCACTGTCTCAAATGGACTAGTCTGTAGCACCCATAAAAAGAAGAGATGAAAAACTGTTGGGTTTTACCCAAAACCCAACCCAAAGTTGCCAATCCAAGTTTTCTGACAGAAGTATTATTCATGTCACAGGGAGCATCTGATGGACTCAGCGAGCAGAGTAAAGCTGTAACTCTTTAAACTGCTTTAATAACTAGCAGTAACGAAGTGGAATTATTAAGACAGAATCTCAATTTAAACACGAAAAAGTAAACTAAAGTTTTCTTGGGCAATTACTTCAGACTTGTGCGAGGAGGGACAGAAGTCTGTTTGTACAGAAAAGCTAGAAGCTCATATAGCCATATTAGTTAGCATAAGCTGAGGAGGCAAGCCAGAGGCTTTGCATGCACATTTAAAGTATGTCAGAAAGAACTTTTACATTTGAAGAGAAGTGCATGCAGTCCTGGAATTAGGGTCAACTTCGGTTGTCTCTGTAATTCTCCAGCTGCTAAATCATAGCATCAAAAGACAGCAGAAAGTACTGATGGACACTGGTACACTAGTTGTTGGTCTCACCAAGCTTCTGGCAAAAACCATATGGGGACTTTGAGCAGATAAAGACTATGACCACAGAGGACGGTGATCGTTCTTTCAGTTCCAGATTACAGAGGCAAACACAGCTCAGGCTTTTTAGATGGCTGTTCATACCTGTACATAAGAAATGTCACTACTGAAAACACCACTATGCTGTTTCCCCATTAATGCAGTTTGGCAGTCTCCAGGGTCAAGACATAGGCGGAATGAATCACAGAAGCCTTTCATTTTCTTTACAAAAACAAAATACTGCTAGTTCAACCCAGAACGAAAATATGAGCCCTTTCTGAAACTCTGATAACATTAATTGTGTCAAAATACAGTACAAACTAGTCGAAGTTCAACCTTTGAGAAATCAAAGAGCAAGGAAAAAATCCTGTAGGCTCACACTGTATTCTGTTATGTTACTGGAATGGACTTTTTCATGCATTTGCCTCACCTGCTTGTGGGTGGGTCGATGGAACACTGGTCCACGGTGCATCTTCAAACTGAACCCAAGCACTGATGGATGATGACAGATCAGTGCTGGGACACACATGGTTCCCAAGCACAGCAGAATCCACCTTGGGCTGGTTAGCTGCATCTTCCAGCTCTGTGCGGGAGAGGTCTTGAAATTCTCCATCCACATTGTGGTTCTCTTCTGAGGAGGTGTCTGAGGAAGAAAAATATTTCTCCAGAGGCTCCTCAGTGATACCTAAAATAGAGACAAAATAGAAAGATTGGTAGGACTCACCACTACTTCATTGTTTTTATTGAAATATCTAAAATTTGCCATTAAATGTAGGTAGAAAATTTTCCTTCACCCAATGTAGTTTTTAGACTAACACTGGGCATAGTTTTGCCTTCAATTATAACAGGTAAGACTTCCTCCATGGTCAGTTGGATACTGCCTTGAATCTTGAAGGACAGATCCAAACCCCGTAATAGATCTATGCTAAGAAAATCTCACATTAGGAGAGTATTTTACATTTTTGGCCCAAATTCTCCTATTACATAGGGGTAGCAGGAGATAATTCAACCTCTGCACATACTGCTTCCACTTAGAAGGCAAGCTCTGTCATGCTAGATATATGACAGTAGTTGGTCTAATTCAAACAAAGAAAGTCTCCCAAGGTTCGAAGAAAATCAGAGATAGCTTACCTTGTGGGTTAACAGGGAGGAGCTCATCAGTGAAGGACACCCACTCAGACTGGTGGGAGGCAATGACACTAGTCAGAGACGTCATAGTCGCAGCAGGCTACTCATCTTCACTTGGGGATTATAAGGATGAAGCAGAATGGGAGAGAGGTATGGTGAAGATGAGCCAGTAGAGGGAAACACCTCCTTTGCACCTTCTTTTCTTTTCAAGTGCTGTTAAGATAAGAAAGGAGTAAATTATGTCTTTTACAAAATTAAATGGGAGAAATGAGTGCCACCATTTTAATAATAAGGAATGTTAAACCAATTTATGTACCACAGGCACAGTGCTGTCAAAGTACTGCCACCTTTGAGACAGGAATGTCACCTGTGTCTAGAGGAGGGCTAGACTTGAGCAACTCCTTGATTAAAGCATCTGAGGGTCTTCAAACATCCTCATGTTAAAACAGTCAATCACTGAAAACAATGTTTTATTCCTTACTCAGGGACCCATGCCTCTCGTAACCCCAGCAACAGAGGTGATGAGGAGATTCTCCCAGGTTTAGCAAATTTTGATTATGATGTAACTTAATCCCAAGTCCAAGACGTCAGCATGTCCTTGCTCATCTTGCTACTTACAATGTCTAATCCCTTTCAAGAGCAAGCAATAAGCTGCATGTCTCATTATCAATAACTTTTATGTAGCTGGTTCTGGGATCGGGATGGGTTGCCCATGATTCTCATCATGGTCTGAGTATGAAGAGATGCCCTCTCAGCTAGCTGCACTTTCAACTCTGCTGCTTGACTGGAACTTCACATTTTAATTTTAAAAACCAACATCTTAGATCTTGTCTGGAGTTAAGCATGATTTTGCTTTAGCCCAGCAAATGTTTTCACAGACGTGGCAACTTTAACTAGGATGCACTCCAATAGGATGTACCCCACACAGATCTGGGAATCTGCTAGAGGGAATGGGGTACTGCAGAGTGCTCTGGTTGTTGGCTAGTAACTGGGAAGGTCAGGTCCTGGGAGAGAAATTCTCTTTGACAAGCACCCATGACTGCCTCAGATTTGCAGACCACTTCAAAACTCTCAGAGGACTATTGCCTCCTCCTAGAGAAGCGTGTGAATTCTGTCCCCAATTATTTCAAGCATTGAAGCTCTTGTTGCCATGGTATTCAAGTACTTGAAAATACTAAAACTCATACTTGGCTATTTTAAAGAGCTTTAAGTGGAAGCTCTTGGCCTGCTGTCTCTCACCTAACTAAAGGGTTTTTGGGGGTGAAACTTCAAGTTGGTGTACAAGAACAGATGCTTCACTGAGACTTCTCCTTACCCTGCATGAACAACATTTAGGTCCAAAGAGCAGACCCATACTTAAATGCATTCACTCTTTAAGCATTTTCTGCAGGAAGCAGATCATTAAATGGCTTCCAATATGATTATTCTCTTCAGGGCCACAAAGTTATTAATCTGCTGAAGGCAGGTCAGCAAATAAGAGCTGTGTGAAAGAGCTGAAAACTTCCAAAGTTTGGAAGTCACAAACCAGACTGACCCCCAGAGAGAATTCATGGGCCCATGTTCATTGTCTGAAGATGAATCTTTTCAAGCAGAATTGAACACAAAATGTACAGTTTCCTGCAAACACAAAAAAGGGTTCCTGGAGACAATCCTGATGGTTAAGTGCAATTTGCTGGAAGATTGATCCCTTCTCTGTAGACTTTCCAGAGCCTATGGCTACCCCACAACCAGTCGCCCTGCATATCTTTCCCTTGTTACACAACCAACTCCCTAATGCTGGAGGAACAGCTGCACTTGAGCCCCAACCCCTTTTTCCTCCATTCCCATGGCAGGACGTCTGCCTTCATGCAGTGTGGGCAGCTAGCCTTGCCTGCCTCGCACAGCATCCATTTTGGGTGCTATTAATAGAAACTACAAAGCTAAACACAGAGGCAAGCTAAGAGAAAAAGAATAATCAGATGTTTAGGGTCACTTGGATGCCATATGAGGGAAGGAGAGGATGACCTTGGTATCTTGCTTTCCTCGTGTGACCAATTAAGCTGTTTGTTTTGGCCTTGTTTAAATATCTGTAACCAAGTCTTCTTTTCCCAAACAACTGAATACCGACCTCTCCTTTCTCCTGGAAAAGTCCTGACGGAAGCATGAAATGGCAGGAAGTGAAAAAAGAAAACAGTTTATCTTGCCCTTAATGCACAGAGACTCCAGTAGAACCCCTTTTTTTTTTTTTTTTTAAAATGTCAAGGGAGAAAAGCCACGAAAGAAGGCAAGAAAATGGACTGTTTCAGCTGTGCAGATATGTGGGAGAATTATACCATTATTTTAGGATGGATTTACTCTTTTACCCTACTGCCCTGTGACAAGCATACTTTTCTAAATCCACTCAGTACCAGACAGCAAAACTTAAACATCTTAAAATGGACAGCGAGCACTATAAGCCCAGAAAAGTATCAGAGTGCCGTGCAGTGCAGCATGAAGTGCATACTCCGGCTATACAACTTCCCCACGGCTGGAATTTTCTACAGACTTCCCAGTTTGGTAATTAAGGAGATTGTGTTGACTTATCAGTGTTACCAGAACTTTTAGACAAGCAGCTTGAAAGAGAGGAAAGTCAGCCTGAGTAGATCATAATGTCAAAGATTCTCAGAATAGAGGCACTCTGAGGATATACATGTTAGGATGAAAAAAAAAAATTAAAGACAGAATTTTGCATTCTCTCAGCTTTCACAAGAAAGTGTCAGTCCCACGCCCTGACCTAAATGCCCATACAGAATTATGAATCATGTACAGCTAACTCCTGTGCAGACTATGTGGAAAAGATGGAAATTCATCCCCAAGTTTTTTTTCACCTCCCTTCACTTTCCAAAATCCTTCTTAGAAAAAAACCTAAGCCGACCCCACTGTGAACCAAGGAGCCTCAGCCAGCACACTATCAATGCCATTGTGCATTCAGTTAACACAATGATGCTGCAATTTGCAGAACTACTACAGAGGTACATGTCTCCAGAGGAAGCGTTTGACACTGTGGATAAACCTGAATCCTCTCCATAGCAAAGGAATGGGCACTCACTATTTAAACACTGCAGCAAATACTCCGCAAGCCAGTTTTGGACTTTTTCTCCTTGTCCTTCAGACTTCTCAAACATCCATGGCTATTCCTAGAGAAATGGATTTTGGAGCCTGCAAGGACTAAGGGAACAAACAGATCCTCTGTACTCCAAGTGAGCTACAGTTAAAGCAAAAGCTTATGCTGTACAGCCCAGGCAAAAGGAGATGGAAAAACATTTCTTGGAACAAGATATTTCCAGGCCAGGCCAGCATTACACCTCTCCACATGAATGGAACTTGTATCAGTTTAGATTTTGTTACTTCTGGATTTGTGTTATTAGGTGCATCAAGCTTTTGGTGCTGAATTGGTTAAAAAAAAAGAAGTAATTTATCATATTTTTGGTAAAAAAATTTTGAATCAAAAAGTTTGTTTGTTACTATTACACAGTAAATACAGGGTAAAGGAGATGTTATACATGCTGACCCCAATGATCCTTACCATCAATTCCAGCGCAGTGATTTGACCATGAGGCAACAAAACTCTAAGAAGCTGAAATTTCTGCTTCTGGTGTCCCTTTTTTACATTACAGTTTCACAGTGGGACATATAAATCTGAGTGACAAGCAGGTGACAGTTATTTCCAGTTCTCCAAAGGGCAAAGATCAAAGATCATAGAGCTGGAACAAAACTCCTTGCCTGTTTAGTCCTCCTAATGTTTTGATCAACCACATCACATAACACCTTTTTAAAACTGATGAAGGTTCATTCTAAAATGACAACACTGCTTTGATAACTAGAAACCTTCTCTCATTTCAAATCTATGTACATTCACAGTTTATAGCCATTTCTTCTTGTGACGTGCTTACCAATCTGCCCTTTTGTACAACTCCGCCCTAGCAACAGATGAAAAGAAATATCATCATCCTTCTCCCTTTATTTTGCTAAGCTGAAAACACATATTTGAGCAAGTGACAATAATTATCTGGTGCCAGGAGTCTCACACCCAGCACCCTGTACAATCAGCCTTCACTTTAGGTGGGACTTTTACACGCTACGTGCGTACAAACACCAGCAGTAGTAATGGTTCATTGCATTATTGAGACACTTTAGAAGTATCTGTAATGGAATGGTGTTTTTGTAAACATACCATTCGAAGTATTTAATTACTCATGTGTTTGGACAGCAAACTCAAACATTGTTTCTCAGTACATTTCAACTCTGCTCAAAAGAAACAGCTTAGCACAGTTAATCATTTTAAGCACTAGGGTCATTTCTCCAATTGCTTCAAGTTACATACATATGATGCATGCTGCAGTAGGCTTTATCACCATTACCCAGAGTTACTAGATTACAGTTACACGGCAAAACAGAAGGAGAAAAAAATTAGAATAAAAATTAAGAGGATTAAATTCAGGTTTTGTTTTGCAAATGTAGTATCAATAGCAAGTTTGTGCTAAATTTACAGACTCTCTAAGTATATTGCCTTACATGGCAGCACCACTGAAAAAATCCCATAATCCATACAGTGATACTGTTTTTCTTGCTTATACGTTCCCTTACAATCCCAGGGACCTACACAATAATTGGTTACTGTACTTTGCATTTGGTTATTGTAAGAGACCATGGAAAACAACTAGACAAGCTGTTGAGTTCCACGTAGCAGAAAAAGAAACTAAGCCAAAGGGACAGTAAAAAAGGAAAGACTGACCATGGCTTTTGTTGTAACAATCAAGTTTCACTAACACCAGGAAAATCTCAAGGAAAAATATGTAATTTTATCTTGACCATGTGTTTGGCAAACCTGTACAGACGAAACAATTCTAGTAGCATGAACTGAGGAATGATTGCTGCCTTGGGCAAACTTCCAAGTGAGAGAGAGCTCACGGCTCTTCCTCTCAACTTGGCCTGTAACAAGCACTGACCGTCAGCACATCATGACCTGAATAATAAACAAACTCCAAATTGGAAATCTGTTCTCAAGCGTCAAAAGAAAGTCCCAAGTACTTCAGGGTGCCACAACAAAACCAAAACCCAGTGATAAACAACAGGAAAAAAACCCCAAAACTTGAGAAACCCAATGAAATAAAGGAACTGGATTTGGATTTTATTATTATTACTGAAAAAGAATCACTGCACCAGCCTCTGCCTAAATGCCTGAGGTAAGATTACGTTATGAATGACCTAGATGATGACAGGAATAAAGTCATATTTGGTTATTCAATTACTGCATTCTTAATATTGACAATCCTATTTTCTCCATGTATACAGCTGCCCCAGATGGTAAATTGTCGTGAGAAAATCCCTGGCAACACCAGGTTTTAGAACTTACACCAGTTTCACTTACTCTGATTCATACATGCTATTACATGAGCTCCATGATTTCAGATGTACCTTAAGAAGCTCAGTCACTACCTGGTGCATGTAACACTCACTTACATGAAAGCTTTCAACATGTAAGGAAGAATTAGGGCTCAATATGTAAGCAAGAATTAGGGCTCAAAGGGAGTCAAACGGACATCCCTCGTGAAACTCCTGCAGCCTGTCTGGAAGCAGGGATTGCCTTTGCCCATTACAGATTACACCTAAGTGAACGGTAACAAGAGCCTTGACAGTGCTCTGTCCTCAGAGCCTGGTCAAATCCACTTTGTCCCATTACAAGGTAGGTCATTACTACTGTCCCCTGGCAACTTTAGACAGAGATGGAGCGAGGCAGAGTGTGGTAGTGAGGATGACTACAGCCATCTGGCACACTGGATGACAGAAAAGCGGTGGGGGTGTCCCTGAGCACAGGACCCAGTGCAGCCACACTAATCAATGGCCATACCCAATTATTCCAATAGATACGAAGTGATCTGTCTAAATCCACAATGCAAGTCAGTGGCAGAGGCAGCGTTAAAGCTGAGGTGACCTGGAATGCCCTTATTTCCTCTAGGCCACAAGAACCCAACCACCACACATAAAACCATGTTCCACAAACGGGTTCTGGATGCCTCATAACGAGAGCCAGTCAGATAAGATACTGTTTAGAGGGATTCAAAACCTGATACTGGAAGAAAATTGTACAACCTCTTCCTCTATTCCCAGTACTCCCAAGCACCTGCGAAATGTGGAAAGGCACTGTAGAAGAGCAGCAATACAGAAAAAGAATTGGAATCTAATTTNTCTTTCGGTAAAGAAATTTCTCCTGATGTCCAGTCTAAACCTCCCCTGACGCAACTTGAGGCCATTTCCTGTCGTCCTATTGCTAGTTTCTTGGGAGAAGAGTCCAACACCCGCTTCCCTACAACCTCCCTTCAGGTAGTTGTAGAGAGCGATAAGGTCTCCCCTCAGCCTCCTCTTCTCTAAACTAAACTATTAGAAGTAATGTATAACAGGCAGACACCAAGGGAGCATGCCAGACAAAATGTTTGGCAGTGACAGTTCACATCCCCAGCCACATCGGGAAAGTAGGTGGTCTACATTTCAGGACTTCAAATATAGCTCGCTGTGGGTCCATGATGCATTCAAAGTGTAACTGAAGCCTCCAGTCATGTAATTGCATTAAAACTTGAAGGATAATTTCCCAAATTTCCAGCCTTTCAACTCAAACTAGAATCTGAGGCAAAGATCAGTCAAATGCTTCTCTTACTGTATAGAGCACCACTGCTTTAAAAACTAGACTGGGAAAAGATCACAGGAAAGAGGCAACATGCCAATTCATTTAGCAGAACATTTGCATCTCTAGAATCTGGGATTTTTTTTTTTCCAGTCAGTATTGCACAAATAGGAGAAAAAATAAGCAAACCACTAATTTAAGGGGTGGACTTCCCAAGGGCTAGACTAATTCAGAATCACTTTACAGATCAGGTTTTCCTTTGCTCGATGAAATTCTGTTGGTAATAACAGTAGGCAACAAGAAATCTAAATGCAGTAAAGGGGGAGAGGTTGGCAGCATCCCCTTAGGAGAGGGCAGGTGCACGGTCCTTACCACTCTTCCTTGTCTTCTCAAGGCCTCCATGAGGCAGGACTCCAAAGCAGCACCCTGATCCCAGACTTCCACACCTGACCACTACACGTGTCACAGACTTTCTCTGCTTCAGGGCGGTGAATTTGCAATAGGCAAAACTATTGCACAATGTAATACTACAGTAAGTGATGTTCCAATCCATTGTATGGGGAGGGAACTGGGTTTAAAAATGGGTTTCTTCTTTCAAACCCGAAAAAGTGAATCATACAAGGAACATGTTTTTCAGAAGAAAGCTCCCACTGAGCACCTTGGTTTGCACATCTGATACTGATGCTTTCACATGTTCTTGTCTAAATTGTGCACAGACAAGCTAGCCAGCTGTATTCCATTTACCAAACCCTCTAAAAGCTATTGTACTTTACTTGCTGTTGTGAGGATTACCAAGGTGTGGTTTTTAAGTTATCTCACTGACATCAAATGCATAATGTTCTACAATTAACCACCCTTGAACCAACTATGTCATTGCAGCCTGACATCACTGAAGACAGCCGTCAAGAGGTGAACACAGGTCACAAAGCGCTGTCTGTACCTATCCTTCTTCTAAACTGGGACTAATGACAAATGAAACAGGGAAGCGAGTAAGCAATCATAAGTTTACTGGAATATTTTGCTGGATGATAAACACTCTTCTAGTAAACACACACTCTGGCTTGTATGAAATGCCATCCTGTTCTGCCAGGTACTAACATTCCAGTATTGCTTATATGCCTTGCAACAAATTACGGCTTTACCAGTATTCACTGTACAACTCAAAAACTGATCCTGCCTCCATTATTAAAAGGAGAGGCAGCATAATTCTTCCTATGCCTCACGACTGGTTTCAATTGCACAAATGAAATCAGGGCTTTATCTTCTGAATTACAACTAAGTTCATGCTAGAAGTTAGGTGAAAAATCTTCACTGAAAATGGTGGGTATAATTAGTTGCCATCAATCAGTATCAGTTAAACTCATTTTGGACTAAGAAAGCTGGCGGGGGGCGGGGGGAACTAAAAAAACACAAAAGAAAGAAAGAAGTCAAGACCTCAAACACTAGCCACATTCAAGACAAGGGAAAAACTGGATTCTGTAGACAGAGATGCTTCACTGGAGGCTGTATGCCTACAGAGAGGATGGGCATTCATCTAGCTGAGCTGTGAGTATGCACAGAATGGGAGAACAGATTCAGAGTAAGAGAAAAACACAGAATCCATCTGTAAAAGCATCAGGAAGACAAGGACCATTCAGGAAGTGATGCAGCCCTGAAAGAAAGCAAAGAAGTTTTCTTGTGCTGAATGTTGGCTGGAAAGGGAGATTAGGAACACTGAACGAGAAAGCCATCTTCTGTTCAAGCCTTCTCTGTATTTCCATATAACTAAGAACTATATCTATATAAGTAACTTCTATATAACTGTACTTCTATGTAACATCTTTTATAACTTCTAAGCTGTATCCACAGCACCTTTCCAAGGAAAAGAGTTTAAAAAGGGATTTTCATCATAAGGGAGATCCTGTTTGATGGTTAAGTATAAAGGCAACCTTAAAATGTGAGGCTGTCTCCCAGTTTAAGCAAGTCCTGCTTGATTATTTAAAGCCAGACAGAAAAACAATACTCTGGAAGAGGTATCACAGGGAGCAAGCCTGCCCTGGCAGAAAATTCCTTGGATGATCCAACTGGTCTTTCCTCATTTCCAGCGTCTGGAGAGTCAACTGAGATTATGCAACTTAGTGTGATGCCAGGACACTGCAGCACTTCAGGGTAACCCACAAATATCATGTTTGTTGTCACTCTCTATTTTAGACACTCTAAATATAGGCCCATTAGACTTGATGGTGCTGTACGTTTAGCATGACTACCCCTGTTTCATGAGAATGAAAAGCGACTCTAGAAAAAAAACATGCTTGAGCAAAGATTGAATTTAAAGGGACCCAGTATTTTATATACTATTACAAAAAACTATATGTGAAGCAGAAACAAAGATCTTCACAAGTCAAGTTGATACACAGTATAAAATAGTATGTTTGCAACACTACTGTCTAATACATTTGTGTCTAATTGTATTTGTCTAATTGTCAAAACATTAAATAAGAATGCATGGTATACTAGCATGATGTAGACCAGAGAGTATGAGAAAATCCTTTAATTTTTTGTTGTTTGTTCTGGGTTTATCGGGTTTTTTGTTTGGTTGTTTTTTTTTTTTTACTAAACACACACTAATAAGTGGTGTTAGTAAAAACAAAACATGTTTCAGGGGAGAAGAAAAGAACCTGTTTTGTAGTATCTCTGTCAGCAGGTCCATACCCAGAGAATAGCGTTAGTAAGATGACAGTAGAGGTAATATTCGTTCCTGAGCGTTGCTTACTCATCTCTGGAAGTTCACAGGCAACAGAACGCAAGAGGCGGCTCTCCTCCGGTGCAAAGCGGTAGCGCCCTTTGCTGAAAATGAAGTTCAGAATACTCTGCTTTCTAACTACCAATGTTTTGGCATCATCTGGTTTGGCGAGCAGCAGCTGCTCATCTTTATGGTACTACCCCTTTGATAGTTAGCTGTGCCTGTGAGACAGCAGGCAACCTTGTGCGTTCCAGAAGAGGAATCTAAGATATGTTGCCATCTACCTACATGAGATCACGTAAGTGCTGCAGGGGTACACAGTGAGAGGCAGACCCCTGTGGCATATGGAGGCAGCAAATCACTCATTTTATTACACTCAGTATTTTGCTGAGGAAGCTACAAGAGGAGCCATTGCAAGTCTGAGTAACAGCAGGAAGAAGGACCAGTCGCACCTCATGCTCAATAGCATCAAATACTTAATACCAACATTACTGTATGCCCTCCACGAGATGCTCGTCTTTTAATCGGACACAAATGCCCAGTTACGAAGCATTCAGGGTATTGACAAATATGCAGTATTTTACATTGAAATTCATATGAATCAGCTCCCACAGAGTGTGGCACGGTACCTGGTGTCACAGTCCTTGGAATGGCTCAAACGAACAGTCACTGCACCAATGCATTTGCGAGGCTATCAACCAGCAGATCATAAAACAGAATGACTAAGAATGAAAAAAAAAAAACCACGGACAGTGGCTAATCACTCAATGGTTGGGGCATTATTGTCAAAGCAAACTGTCCAAACTGTAATAGCAGAGAGCACTGCACATCGCGTACACTGGCAGAGCTGTGCAGACACCCTGGGGAGAAGGTTCCCCGTAGACCAAACTGTTTGCTGGGGAAGCCTCTGCGATGGCAGCTCCTCGTATGCCTGGCTTGAGCCAGTGGTACACAAGTGCTCTAGGTATATGTACTTGCACATGGTACACAGAATCTAAAACTACACAAACTGCTATTTATAGGTGCATGAAAAAATCCCCAGTTTTCACACAAAAATAGGAATGTGATTTGATCTTCCAAAATTCCATGTTTTGAGGATATAGAATAATTTAGCTGGCTACACCAAATCAACACTCTAAAAAAAAAAAAAAGAAAAAGAAAAAAAAAAGAAAAACCTCCATTTCACTATTCTTTCCTTCTCAGACAACTAACTCTTCAGTTTCAAATAGCAGACATTTGTTTTAACATTAAATTGTGTAAAGTTTAACTGCATTAGGTGATCAGCCATTCTATATATCCAGAAGTATGCTCTACTTACCCACACTTTCAAATCATGCATGCGGAAACTAAAAGAGTAAGATGAAAGTCACATGGTAAGACAAGTGAAGTCATGAACGTACTCAGCTCTCAACTGGACTTTGGTAATGCAATATCTTGCCTCCCAAATTTTTAGACTAGAATTTCACTCATGTTACATTTCTGGGTGCTGTCAGACTTTGTGTAACCCAAAGGTAATTGTCTTTAAAGGCAGGCAGGCATCAGGTCTGGTTTATGCATGACCTGTTTTGTGTTTGCCATATGCTTTAGCAGAGCAACAGTGTAAAAAAAACCCCAACAAAACAGAAAACCAAAAACCACCAAAAAAACCCCAAACCCAACACTCCCTTCCCACCCAAGCCCACAGAAGTTTAAGAAGTTTAAGGGTTACCGTTGCTTTCAAGACTCTGATGTCTAGTCAGGAAAACAAAGCAGAAAGAACTTTATGAAGACTTCACTCACTTCATTGAAAAATCAATATAAAGCACTGCAGACACAGAGATGGATGCTGGGCACTCAGATAATACTGGCAAGGCGTTTTTTCATTAAAAGCTTTGGAATCTGAATATCCTCCTCTATGCAGTCCCTCTTAGGTAACACTACCAGCAGTGCTGCGTGTTTGACAGCACAGCTGCTTACAGAGCCTGCTCTGGAAATGGAAGTAATGCAGTCGGGTCACCCCACCTCCCCACCCAACTTCACGCAGCCATAAGCAACCACGGTTATTCTGCTCCTCAGCCCGCAATATGTCTCAGTTGCACAGCATTATGATATGTGGAAATACAAGTTCACGGCAACACTAATGCAGCATTACAGCTCTCTTGCCAGGTCTGGGGACGCAGAGTCCAGCTAACCTTTGGCAAAGACTGCCTCACCCAGTGGACAAGCTTTGGAAATGGGATGCAGACAAGTAGATTTTAAAATATTTGAGATATTGACCTCCCTCTTTCATAAAGGCACAGACCCACAAAGGGACTGGGACTCTGCTCCTGTTACCAAGACTGGCAGTGACTCACTGTGGCAGAGCTGTAAATTTGACACCATCATAATTCACACAGACACAAACAACAGCATGTTATAAACTACCGAAAATTAGCAGGATTAGAAGAATTTCAGGTTTTTTCAGGACAAACTTCCTGAAAAGAAGGGCTTATCACCTGAAAGTTAGTGCCTGTTTCAGTGTTACTGAAGAGCTTAATGCAGCTGTTTGGAGCTGCAGCTCCCAAAGGTCTGCGGCCACCCTCAGCCAGTCTTAGCTCCAAGCACATTCATATCAATAGCCTGGATTGAATACAGGGAGGATTTGCAACCTGGTGCCAAACTCTGAGCACACATGTAGTGTGGTAAACTAATACAGCTGCCTCCATGCAGAGAGACTTAGACAATTAAATTGCAGAGATCAGAGATGAGTTATTTAGGATGGGAAAGCCCAGATCTGCCCAATCTACTCTACATCAGTTTTAGCCCCTTCAGTGACATTTGAGATTCTGGCAGTGAATACCTCAAAAAATGCACGCACCTATCAGCTGAGATCTTATTCCTCATGCTGAACTCATGTACCTTATAATTTGGAATGAGATTTAGGAATACGCACCTGATGTTTCCACCATATGTAATTTCTACACATGGGATATAATTTTTAGCCAGGTAAATATATGAACTGTGGTGAACTGGAAACAACATAGCAAGGATCAGAGAGAAAGAAGCATTTCTGGTGGCAAGTTTCTGTCCTCAGGAGCAGCTAGCAATTAAACAGCAACTAATCATTAAACTTCATAGGCCAAATTCTTCCCTACAGCTGTTCCATTGAAACTACTTTATTAGAAAATAAACTGGCCTTGTGCTGTGGAGCTTGACCAACTCAAGTTTCAGTTATGCAGCTAGCAATACTTTTTCTCTTCAAAAATGCTTAGGAGTGCTTTTTTCCATGCGTTTCCATCACCCACACAACCACAAAACCACCATGCAGTTCTGCAAAATGGTACCTTCTGTTCACAAGAGGCCCCTGGTTCAGATAGCAAGAGAAAAAAATTACTGTATCGTATGCCCACCCCCATTTTCAAAAGTAAATTCAAGATACTTCTTTCATTTCGTTTCACAGCTGGCAAACCCAAGAGCCCAGAGAGAGAATTAGTTTATATAAGAATTCATGTCTATAAGTGCCAACTAAAACTTGGCCTAAAAAGCGCGTAATGAGACAAGAAACACAGCTCAGCAAAAAGACATCCCTTCTCTCCAGCTCACCAGGCAGGTCTGCTGCCCTTGGACCAGGAGCTCCCCTTTGAATCTCAGCTCCGGAGCACGCTGCCAGTTCTTTGAATATTAGGATAGTTTTGTACTACTAGAGCACCTTCACAGGATCCTGAAGCATACCAGTCAGTTCTGTCCTCTGTCTCAAGCCGAAGGAATTGTGCCGAGACATTTACTTCAGTTACCTTAATAAAGCAAGATGAATCACATCTCATTTAACTCCGGACATCAAGTTAGACATCTGAGATAGTCATCTGATGCTGTTTATAGTCAATAGAAGGAACACAACACCTCCAGAGGATCCTTCATCTGATCTATTTTTGAAGCAGGTGAATCCCCCTCCAGAAAGACTATGGCAACTAACTTAGGCTTGCATGTCTTTTTCATATCTAAATTAAGGCAACTGAATCACAGCCAAAAATAATGTTGCAGCGATACTCTATTTCCCCTTCCACTGATACGCTGTGTTAGTGTAGATCCTCCCCCTTCCAGGGTGTCTAACTAATTCCCCAAACTCTACAGTACATGCTCCTGATCACACAGGGCTTCTGTGCAGTTATTTATTGTTATTACTAAATAACCTACACACACGTGCATGCACATTTTCAGGTTATTTTCCCATGCTGCTTTTTGGCTCCCTCCTTCATTACTTCTAGGACTGCTATTTGTTTCTTTCAGGACTCCTTCCCAGGAGTTTCACTTAGTTCTGTCTTCCCAGAGGAAAATGACCGCAACAAAGCTTAAAAAACCCTATTTAATATTCAAGATAAATGACTTTTTATAGAATAAAACGTATCACTAGGATCGCAATCTGCCTATCCCACCTCACCTGTCAGTATCAAACACAGAACAACTGCCTTACTCTGCAAAGAATGAACAAGAGGCACTTCAGCAGTCGTTTGTTACTCAGAGACTTATTTCTCATTTCACGTGAATGCCCCTGAGCGATAAGAGATGAAATCACCAAGTGCTGATTTGAAGTAATGGCACAACTAATCGAGACGTTCCTATAGCATGACCTCTTCCAATAAATAAAAATGTAAACTTCAAGAAAGTCTTATGCATATTTCTAGACATGTCACTGCAGTGGACTCATAAACCTTAATACACCACTGCTGAGAAAATATTTTCAACATTTTAGGAAATATTTACTGTCAGAAAAGTACCTATTGAAGGATTTTCAGGATGGGTGAGAGCAAAAGCTCTTTAATTTTATGGCTCCCTTTCACCAACTGTATCTCTATAGAACTGATGTTTAAGAAACCTATACATTTCAGTAGCCTACTTCCTTTAAGAGTATTTTCTATTAATAAAGCACTATTTGTTTCTATAGTTATCTAAGGGACACATGCATTGATGTCTTAACTTTTTTAACATTATGCTATGATGTTTATATTTTCCCTTGTATTTTTCCCCGTAAATATATACTGAGAATTATGTTCCATTTAAAAAATTGGTAACAAGTTGGTCAGGATGCTATATCCTAAGTTTACACTAGCAAGCGGTGTAAAACCTCACCAATAGGAGCAGAGCTGTAGGGTGAACTACTTGGCATTAAGGGCATAGCTCTCACACAGCAATCTTACCCGTACAGACACCTTCAGATGGATTTCTGGCCCTGTTTAAGGTCCTGGCAAAACTTTCACCATCTACAAGGAGCAAAGATTTAACCGCTAACATTGCCAGATGTATGAGCTGAGCTGTAAGGCTTCCAGTTGTGTTTCCTAGGACTCAAATTTATCTGGTCACAATTACAGCCATAGTCCTGAAGACAACACATGCTCATACCCAACACATGCAGAGACAGGCATTCCTTCCTTGAGGTTAACCACTTGTGAAGTTATTACATCCATTAGCAGAACTCACAATCCTTTAAGAAACCATCCAGCATGGTTAGACTCCAAAGAAAATGTATTAAGAAATCAGAAGACCAAAAAAAAAAAGTCTGGTTTTGCCATTGAGTACTTTATGGATTTTTTTTTTTTTTTTAATGCAACTAACAATTCAGACAAATTGCCCAAGAATTGCCTTCTGAAGGCTCTCCTTTCCCGGCTGACTGCAGAGTGAGCTTAAGTGATTAGCTTAGATACATCCAACTTTTAGATGGCCAAGATTACATTAGAAGATTGCCGCCACCACATGAATCCTTACAGTTCTATAGCTTATTTCCTGATGACTTTTTTTTTAGCTTTCCAACTTTCAAAGAGAAAGCTAACATTGCTGCAAAGCTTCTGAGGCTAAAACGGTTACTTTCAGCCTGCCTTTAAGAATAGGGCTTTTCAACAATTCAAAATTCACTTATTCTATTAGTTTACGGGCAAAGATCATGACAGGTGCTTTGCACAAAGCCTCAGTGCAATACTTGGATTAAAAGCTGCGTGAAGAAAGGGTACTACCAGGAGCAAAGCGTCAAGAGCAGGAGAATCCACAAGCCATGATCCTGTAGCTGATGCCACCTTGGCAACTGCCTCACTGACTGGAAAAGTCACCACTTCTACAACAGGGGCAACGGAAGCCTTGCAGAGCAGAACATCTTGAGAGATTTGTAACACACATAGATACCATTTCTCATCTTCATTTGCTGATGCCAGACTTGAGATAGCTGAAAATTAAGGACATGATGTATTTGTATTTAGCCCACTCACAATATGGTTTTAACCCCCACACAGTCTGGGTTTCTCAACCAGGGAACTGTACCAGCTGCCAGTTCTTAACAAGATAGCTGGCAAGGTACCACAAACAAGGACTCGAGATGGGGAGTTGGCCACTGTTGAGATGTAGCTGTTGCTTTTTTGCCTTGCATCCCTTGGACTGTTACCTAAACCAACCACACAGCAGAGTATTAATTATGCCACTGACGTAATGAGGGATCCAAGGAACTCGTGTAAAGGAGAGATCTGCAGTTAAAGACTGAGGTATGCTGTTAAATCCTTAATGATAATTACGGACATGAATAATAAGAGAGTACAGCTAGTCAGAATTGAGATACAGTGCAACACGCGAGAGAAAAAAAATCTGACCTTTTCTCTTATTGGAAAGTTTAATGGTCATGCTCTTGATGGCATTCATATTTTAAAAATAATTTAAAAGCTACAACTATAAAAGAGCAGCGATCGCTAAAGTTGCCAGCTGTATTCCTATATCGAAGGAAAATGATACGTTAGATCTGCTTGGGAGTTATTGCTACTTGCTTTGTACTCGAGATCTCCATAGGAATATCATGAAAAGCCTTTAATGTTATACAGAAGAAGTCAAAGATTTACCTGACAAAAGCACGATATAACAAATTAAAGGTAATTCATAGCAAATACCGCTTTATGTTATCATCAATCAAATCTGAAAATTCCTGGAGAAGAGAGAACCTAGCCATTTGGAAACTAAGTATTTAGGAAAGTCATATGCGTTGCATAATCCCATGTAATACATCTCACTGGAGAAGGGGGAAACTGCTCTTCAAGCTTCTTTGTGATAACACAAACTTCGTTTACTAACATAAACCTGTTTATCTGGAAAATATTAAGGCAAAGTCCAGAGCTCACTTGTCTGTGTAACGCAAGGTATGTTTCAGTCATCTCGGCAGAGAAAAGGAAGAAAGAATCAGTCACGCGCCACAATTAGCGAACACAAGCATTTTGCAATCAACCTATAGTTTGAAATTTACTTGCCCAAACTAGTAAATTTACAAAATGCACATTTTGCAGAAGAATAATTCATAGCTGATTCCCAAGTAAAGAAACACCAATGTTTGCCCCCTTTTTGCCTTGACAATACTAAAAACGCCCTCAAACCAACACTGTGAAGTTATTCTAAGGATAATTCCCAGCGAAAGGCACAAGCAAGTATGGGAAGACGTGAGCTGTTAAGCATTGCCTCATCCAGTCAAGCAGTCGAGCATTTTTTTTGTTATTCTCTGACAAACTGAAGTCTCAAAAAGAATTAAACCATGGGGAAAAAAAAAAAAATCAGAAAAGTTGAGTCTGATTACAGCCAATTAGTCAACAAAATAATTAAGAAAAATCAACAGAGAAAAGTGGAGCTGCAGTACAGACAGGATATTTAACACATGAACTAGCAAACGTGCAGGGAAGGGGCTGTCTTGCCGTAGATCAACATAAAAATCCACTTTGCATGGAAATATGTAATTTGAGCTCTTTTTAACCTATAATTTACATAGTGCATTCAAAGGAGACGACAGAAAGACGAGCGGCGATTTTTCTTTGCCTTGCAATATCTTAACCACAGAAAAACATTTCAAAAGCAGCACAATTCAGTAGACTCAAGAAAGGAAAAATCCAAAACATGAGTAATTGCATAGAGCAGCTGAGGGGTAGGTGGATACGAGCAGCTTCCACATGCGGCTGTTAATGACTCATTAACCCTTCCGCAGACGCAGAGCAATGAACTGCGAGCACTCGGAGAGAAACACGGCGTGCATTACGGCAAATAAGAGAGGAGAGCACTCCTTTGGGAGAAGGCGGCTGGGGGGTTGCTGGGCTGCCTGTCATAAACAGTCTTCATCGTAAACAGCCACGAAGGCGGGTGTGAGGACCGCGGGGGGACAGGTCGAAAGGCGGTCCGGACGGTCGCGGCTGGGAGCGCGGCCACGAGCCCCGGCCAGGGAACGGGGCGGGAGCGCGGAGGGGGGAACTTCGGGCCCATCGGGGCGCGCAGCCGAGGAC
>WAAD01002842.1:2915-38580 GCA_013389945.1 Fregata magnificens
TCTCAATCTTCTTACTTCCTTCTCTGCCTCCTCCTTCAAAGAGTTTTTGAAACATCTGGCAATTAAAAAATGGGTGCAGCCATCACTATGGTATCTGTGTACTCAAGAGGAACTTCATAGTGACCGAAATGCAGAAAGAGCCCAAAGGCCAAAAGAGGTTTTGTCCTTCGAGAAGTCCGTAACAGCCTGTGCTACATAGCCTGGCCCTTTACCTCGAACAGTAAAGCTCTTGCTTGTAGTAGTGGCGGTCCTTTCATTTGAATTCTTTGTATTAGCCAGATGTCAGATATCATACACAGGAGAGAGCATCTGAGAGCTGAAACTGCTGCTACGCGGGTGCAGCACCCTTTATCCAGCGGAATTATGCAGGCTGGAGGTCCCAACTTCCCTCTTTTTGGAAAAGCAAATACCCTCACCTCCCAGAAATGTGAATGAGAAACAAACCTGTTTATGGTAAAATAAATTTATAAACTCTAAGTATTTGGAGATATTTCTTTTCCAACTGAAAAAGATCTCTGAAAATGAAAAACATGAAAACGAATCTTTACACTTGGGATTTGGCATCTTCCCACAGCATAAAGTGCAAATATAAAGCAATTCTAATTTTGCTTACTGGGATAGAATGCTGTGATTTGCATTGAAGCCACAAAGTAACAATTAGAGTGTGGCAGTTAATGAAACAAAAGAAACAATGCAGCACCTTTTTGAATAGGATGTAACCTATGTTTATATAGAAAGCTTTGTACAGTACCCATGGGTTTCAGTAAATGAAATGGGCCTTCGCATATGCTGCATAACTGTCAAAACATGAGGCTTTGTGGTCACATACCCAAAATGCACTGAATTTTATAAAGCTGCATCACATAACTCAGCAGCATAATCATTTTCTTCTCCAAGAGCAAGTTGTCTCTTACCACTGAGACAGTGCTTCGTTCAAGTCAGGTATGAAATTATGTGAAGGTCAGTATGGGAAAGATCAAACTATACCTGTCTAGATCACATCCGCTCTGCTAATAAAAAGGTACATTCGCTGCCTGGCTTGCACACATAAATACTTAGTAAGATCTTACACAGAATGGTAAGGTGTTCCACAAAATGATTGGGTCCTCAACTCTGCAGAAAAGTCCTTGAAAAAAATCATTAGCAAAAACGTTTTAATACAGACATCTTTCTGATACAGCTTTCATTGCATGCAAATATTTAAGCTCATGCTTAAGCATGTTCTGATATCCCGTCGTTGATCCTGCAGAGGGGCATTAGTGATTCAAAACAGGATATTATCCACTGACAGATAATCATTGTCTGTTCAGAAACTTCTTGTTTTACAGTAGAGCTGGTGTCTATCAGCTGTGCTAAATAGTGGTCTGGGGAGATTTGTACAGTTTAGAGGTTTTTTTAAGAGAAAGTGTAGAGTAAATATCAGCAATCACCACTTGAGTAAAATTAGCAAGAAGCCAAGACCTTTGCTCCTTTATAGGAAAGGATGAAAGACTCGATTTCCCTATCCTTTATTACTTAAGTTACTCCTCCACAGAAGTACTTGGACATCTTTCCGTTTAAATCCTAGAATATGTTCTAAAAGCTTACCCAGATAGTTATTTTCATTTTTCATATCACCAGACATATAAGTATACATATGCTAGAAAGCCAAATGGATTAATTAAAGGAAGCGTTAAATGAGATGTTTATAATTTTCATACAGAGGAAATTAGCTTGACTTTTAGCCTGAGGATATCACATCACACAGACTTCTTGATGCATCTGTAAGGGATACACAAGTAAAGAGCTGGATTCGTTCACAAGCCCAGTGAACTTCAAATTTTACAAAGTTGTGTCCAGTAGTGAGTCAAAGTCACAAGAGATTCTGGGAGCTCAGATCACACGGAAGATGTTTTATTGCATGATGGGAAAACTGGAAAAGACTGAACTTTCAACCTTTTTTGTGAAAGCATATGAATACAGAAATCAAGCTGATATACAATAGCAACTGATCATCAAGACAGACAATTGTTAGGGACTTGTGAAAGAAATCTCCAACAGATAAGAAACAATTGGAAAATATTACTGGTTTTCTGCACCTATGTTATTTAAGCTTGGGAAGCAGTTTTCCTCAGTAAGCTTTATGAGACAATCAGGGGTGTTAAACAATAAGGAAATCAGGTCTTCACCTCTCTTGGATTTTAGAAAGAAAGGAAAGAGTGTGTTGTTAATGCTTTAGGACCTTTTTTGCGCAGCACAAGAAATCCGGAGGTAAGTAATGATGCCATCACTGTCAAGCGCCAGGAGAGGCCAGAACCAGGGGACAGAAATGAATATGTGACCCCTTGGATCTCTCTTCCCTCAGAGATTTCTCTGCCAAAACAGTTTCATTTATATTTGCGTACCTTACCAAAGCCCAGGAAATATCAAGGCCTTCCTGAAAGTAAATTTTTTGTATTCGGTGCGTGAATCCACAGGTGAAGATAATGCTGAGGGATGGGCATTAGTAATGGAAAAGATCTTCTGAGCCCTGCAAAAATGGAAGATTCTTTTCTTTCCTTATCACTTTCTTGAGCTGTGCCGATAGACAGATCCCCAGCCAGATGATACCTGGTTTTGTGCTCCTGATTTTGACCCAAGTATAAAATATGCTGTACCACTCTACTTGCTAATACTATAACAGATTACTTTTTACTCCCTCTGTTTTCCCACGGTGCCTGGCAGCCTTTTCTCTGCACTCTCTCCTGGTTAAGGAGATGGGCAATCCGGACTACTTGTGAGATAAATTGCTATAGATTCATCATTCTCCACCTCTGTCCTGAAGAAGCAGTCACACATCTGATGTTAATCTTAACACTACATTCAATATAATAAAATTTCTTGTGAAAACTCTTCCTACATCATTATATGTAAGGATGACAATATTAGTTATCCAATGGCATTTGCACACGTACAGTATCATTTCCAAAATCCTTGGAACTTTTCTTATGTGGAATCTGCTAGGTTTAATGAAGCTTTTAACTTACTGCATTAAATGCCCCCCAACCCATAAGATGGATATAAAGTCACTGTTAGATGAAACACCATTTGATTTGGCAACAGGTGGACTTCCTAAGAGGGATTTCCAACTATCTCTAATTTCTGTCAGTTTGAAATAGAAGTACCGCATCCAGAAGTGTAGATTTCCTTCTAATGGACGTAAAGTAAGATAAATCCATCCAGAATCTTACCCCACTTTGGTACACAGTCACAGTTATTGCGGAGGCCAGCACTGTGGCGGACATTTAAGGATGGGGAAGTCTAGGTAGACTTGCAGTAGTCATGTAGAGCAAAGGGTGAGTGAAGGGTCAAATTACAGTAAGTAGAGTATATACTGAGTTTCTTTTCATTATTTTTCCTTTTCTCAGTTTATGCCACGAATTTACCACTTTGTGATACAATGTTGGTTATTACTTTTCCTTTTTTCCCCTTGTCTGTTAAATTTAATAGAAAAATCCAATTATTATGTAAATAGAGCCTTGCTATAATTGTCACAAACAAGTTAGCATAACAATGAAGAGCAACAACTTTCTGAAGTCAAAGAAAGCATTGATTTATGACTGTCTCTGAGGTGTGATTGATATAGAATGTTTTGAAGGAATATTTTCAACATTTCTTCTTCATTTTACAGCCTGCTTCCTCAGATCATCCTAGCTGAGGCATGTTTGCAAAGGAAAGTTGCTTTGGAAGAGGGAACTTTCCACAAATTCATTTTCTTTTCTTTAAAGAAGGGGGGGGGNGGGGGGGGGGAAGCCTACAAAAGCCATTATTTAAACAGCCTCCTTTTTAAAATGTTTCCGGCAGATGTTTATGTAGAGAATGTGCTGGAGCTCCTTCAGTAAGACACAGAAGTGACATTTCTTGAGGGTTTTAGTTGAAGAATTTGTCTTTCACATCATGTCTTTAAACATCTGCAAAAGGCAACAGAATCTTTATTATCCTGCTAACTTGAAGAAAGGCGCAATGCACAGTCCTGAGTCCTTAAAAAATGGTATTTAATGGGACTGACAGATGAGAAATATCTAGCTCTAATGTTTTCCTTCAGTAGAAATTCACCTCTTGACCTTATGACTCCAGAGTACGGCTGCTGCCTTCTAAAAAAGAACATTTCCTTCCATTCAGATGTGCTTTCTATGGTTTTGTTTTTTTGTTTTACCTTATTGCTCGGTTATCTGCTTTAGGGGAAGGTATAATTGTCAGGATTCAAACAAAAATAAAATTATAAATACTGCAAGCGCGCTTGCGCTAGGTCTGTTTATGGCACTTGTGCTTCCAACCCTCTTTTAATTTCCTCAGTTGGATATTTTTCTTCTTTCTCACAAAAACCAAAGCTGCCTTCTTCTCCTGCCTTTTCTTTTAAATGGATTTTGAAGGAGTGGTATAATTGAACTTTCCTATTCCTTCGCTTGAGTTTGGTTATTTGCTGCTGTGCAGAAAATATGGACTGGGGCCATTACCCACGGCTGCCCAGGTTGGCCGTCCTACCTTACAAAGTAACCTTTTTAAGAAGAATTCCATCTATCTGTTGGTTTTCTGGTTTGTTTCAGGTTGGGGGTGGGTGGGGGGCAGAGGTTTGGTTGTGGGTTTTTTCATTCTCCACTGTATTGTATTTCGGTTGTCGAACCTTTTTTCCCCCCTCCTTCTTCTTTTTTTCTTTCTTTTTTCTCTTTTCCTCCCTCAAGGGTTTTCTCTGGGAAAAGTTTTCTGGGCTTCCATCCAGCCAGTGTCACAATTCACAGCTGTACTGTTTGATTCAAGTACTTCAAGCTGCCAGTGAGGTAGAGCCAAATGAGATTAAGGGCTTTTTTATTAAAGCAAGCACCCGCATGTGCTGGTATGGTTAAGGCTACATCAGGCGTTCCAATATGAACCCCAATTTCTGGAGACCTTTAGTTCTCAAACATAAAATATTTATGCCAGGCAGAAACCTGACCTAGATGTACTCATCTGGGAGGAGCTGTAATTCTTTGGAAAGAAATGGTTTGGCTTTTATTAAGTTACAGCTCCAAGAAAGGAAAATGTACTGATTTCAGGATAAGCAGCTAAAAAAAAAAAACAGGGAGAGAGAGATATGGCTATGTATGTTAAAAACAGCAACAGGCATAAACCAAATGAGGTCTTTTAAATGAATTCACGGTGAATTTTAAGGGAAGGCATGCTTTAGGTAGCAAGAGATTCATCTGTTAGCTTCCTTCCCTGGCACACGATGGATTTGAACCCTCCATGCTGGTCAAACTCTGATGCTCCCAGCACTCCCTGGACCACTGCCTGCAGTGGGCCATTGCCTGCAGCACTTCTGCTGTTAGTCCCTGCCTGCCCAGTTCTGCCTGCTGCACCCCAAATGTCACCTCTGAGGCCCAGCCATGCTGCCCAGCAATTTTAATTTTTTTTTTTTCTGTTGGGGTAAACCATGCAGAATTGGTGATGTGAAACAAAATACCACCCTTTCTTTTGATTTCTGATGTGAGCCAAAATCTGAACCCACATTTCCAGAGAGAAATGCACTTTTAAGCTCCCTTTCCTTTTGAAAAACACCCAAATTAAAACAGTTCTTTTTATACTGATTGTTATCTTTTGTGTCAACATTTGTGAAGATGAATTGATATTTTAAACATAAACATACATGTGTCTGTGGAAAACATGATGTGCTGTAGTAGAGCTGATAAAAAATGTTAAAAAAAAAAAAACCCAGAAGAAAATGAGAAGCTTTACGGAAAAAAAGCCCAAATCACCACTATAAACTTTTTTCCATAACTTTGGGCCAACTATAAAGTGGATCAGAAGGTTTTGAAGGTTATTGACATTTCAAATTTTGAACTTCTCAGGCAGAAGTAGCCTTTTTCAATATTAGGTCACCCTTTCTTTTTCCTTTTTGTCCAGCTGTGTTACTAAGCATCACATGTGCCTTGATAAAGCCTCTGCACACACACTGACAGAGACAACCCTTCATCCTTTCAAGACAGAGGTGCTTTTATATAAACATACGTCTAGGATGGCACTGTGGTTGGCAGTGAGAGCTTTAATTCTCTGTCCAGGAGCTGAGAGACAGCTACAGCTCTGTGTTCTCACTCGAGGGGCCATTTCAGGAGAGAGGTATACCGGGATTCAGGTGTAAGCAGTAACTGTAAGCTGAAGAAAATAAAAGCAAAATCATTCTTGAGAGTAATTTCTTATCAATTGGGCCATTTTTTATTTCAAATCTCCCCTTTTGATATAAAATAAATCACTATCTGGGAAAAAAACCAGATGATTTGGAGTGATTTTTATTTAAGGTTGAGTTCTTTAATTTCATTTAGAGGGTTTGTAGTTTCCCAAGATGTTTCATTTTGGTTTAGTGGTAGATCGTGTAACCCTGAAGTTGCTAATCCAGTCTTAGCTTACCTGTCACAGTGTGACAGCACTGTATCAAATGCCATCCCTCTCTTGGACCATACGTTTTAACTCATTTTGTATCATAGCTGACACTGCAAATACTGTATGTCAGCCTGTATGTCATTGTCCTGCCATTTCCAAGAGAGGAATTCAGGAGAGGGAAGGAAGGACGAGTAGAGCTAAACCTGTAATAAGTCTGACATGTTTGCGTAATTGCAATGCAATGTAGTTGTTCTGCAAGTCCTCATGGTCAGGCATTTTTTTAGCCATTTCCTGGATTTTTCACTTGTAACCTAACAGTATCAAGATACAAATACCCACATCCTCATCTCTGCTGCTCATGTAATCTTAGCAGTGATTTGAGACTTAAATGCTGAGAGACTGCTTAAGTCTACAAGAGTCTGAAATCAAAGGCAGCAACATTAATATTCTGTGCAAATGTGAAGAAGCCATGAAAGCTTTGTTTGTTGCTAAAGAAACCAACTAAATCAAACAAGTTGAAGAAAACAAAGACTTGTATAATTGTTTTAATTAAAACTGCCACTTATTCCAGCAAAACTGCAGCACAGTCGTGCTCTCCAAATATTTCTTGCTTAGACTTGCATACTCAAAAACTGTTCTTAATAAGCGAAATAAAACATTGCCAGCCATTTTCCACTTCCCTTTGACACAAAAGCTCCCAAACAAATTGCAAGAAACCCATGCAAAACTTTGTGATGTTTACTTCAGATTTTATCCAAGAGGAATTTATGGAACTCGCCATTCAACTCCAAAAGCAAGTTATCTCAAATGAAATGTAACGCTTCTTAAATCTTCAAAGAACATCATGGCATTTAGCCATAAAACTCACTGTGACTTTAGAAATTCAAAAACAGCCTTAATGCCAGAATCAGACTGCCCTATATGGTTATTTTAAGTCTTCAGGGCCACAAGCACGGTCTATTGAGTCTGGGCCCTCCATACATTCAGTCTCCAGTAAACGTTAGAGCCGCCTAGCAACTGCTTTGCCTTTCACTAGCTGCTAAGCCCCTTCACCTCTTCCCACCCCACAAAGTTATTGTGGCATCTCAAAATAAGTCAGATACAGAAGGGACCTTGGTAGTAGTTCCTCAGCTTCTGGAACCAGTCCAAGCCTCTGTTTCTTAATGCAAAATATGAATGATACAAATACATCTCAATTTTAATTGAAGGAGAATGTCTGACCTTTCTACAAAACAGTGTCACATGAGGTTCTTGTATTTCTTGTGACCTTTCCAATGCTCATAAGGCTTTTAAGCATGCAAGTTCAGCTTAAATTTGAAATCTTTTGTCTTCCTCCAGTATAGATCAGCTTCCACTGCAAAATTTGGGCCCACATTTCACTGTTAGTATATGAATCCAGCATGTTGTCACTGTGTGATAAAGAGACAGTTGTAAAATCTGAACCACACTTACTTTCTCCTCTCAAATAATCTGTTCAGATACCACAGTTTGGCTTGAGCCTGTCTTTTATCTTCTTTTCTCAGCACTCTGAGGGCTCTTTATCTTCACCAATACTTGGATTTGTGTAAGTGTATGTTGGGGACCATTTTTTGTACATATTAATTTATGTCATTTCAAAGACTTTCTGTTTTCCAAGATTCCTAAGCATTAGCATTTTTAAGCTTGGGTGGGGGGTGGCTATTAGAAATATCCTACAGGAAGCCATAATTTATCAACGAAAGACTTGAAATTTTCTTCTAAACATATGTTTTGTTGAGCTCTTTGGAGGCTGTAAAGGAGCTCATAGTAGTAACTCTCTTTTTCTCTTTTCTTTCTTTTTTATTTTCCAGTGACTGGATAACTGAAATAATTTGAAGTCCGTTTGTACTAGAACCTGATCACCGCCTGTTTGAGTGAAGAAACTGAGGACCGTTTGAAAGTAATGCCTTTGGCAACACATACACCTTGCTCAGACTGTCTCACATCTTCATCTTATCATATAAAAGGCTTTTCCAAGCATTGCCTGAGAACAGTGAAAACCTCATTATGAGCTGAAAACTGTTTGGGATTTCAATGTTGATAAAGAAAATCTTATTTACGGAATTGCTGAATATGCAGATAAAGCCTAAAAAGCAACCGCCTACTAGACAAAATAATAGTCCAAGGGAAAAGGAGCAATGTAATTACATCATTCCTATTTTATAATGGCCTCTTCCTTCCAGGTGCATATTGAAAGAGAGTCAAAGAACTGTGACATGCAATTGTTTCTGGCATCTTCTAACCTGACTTCAGAACTCCAGTGGCTTTCCTGTGGCCGGTTAACATTTTGGTAGTATGCAAAAGGCGCGATCTGTCGGACAGTGCTGAAGATGTGGAAACGTTTTTCTGCTCAACAGCCTTTAGGATCATGTAATGAAAGGTGTGAACCCTCACCAGAGAAGGAAGGAAAAAGTAGGTAGGGATCAAGAAATTCCCATCCTTTTCTAAAAGACAGGCTAGGTCCTCTCATGAGTTGTGTAGTCTCTGTACTGCTACAGAGCTATGTATGGTAAATACAGCCTTCTCTAACTAAACCCATGAGACACATGTAAAGACAAGACATATTTAACAGGGACATGTGTGTTGTAGAGGAAGAAAGGCTCGGCAGTTTCCTAACTCTCTACTTCATTACATGCTTTTGTTCCACTGAAATAGTGAAATAGAGCTAGTAAAATATGACGGGAAATAAGGCCCTTTAATATAAGACTCTCTGCCTGTCTGTCCTTTTATATGGCACCTCTCAACATAGCATCTGAGTGCAAAGTTCTTCACCCTCATCTGATTTAAAACTCAAAATGGATGCTCTGAAGACCTATCGTCCATAGTAAACTGCTCGAGATGAATCAGCTGTTCAGATTAGCCTCACAGAAATGATAATGGGGTTCTGTGTTCACAGCTGAGTTATTTAAACTGTCTGATTTGGTCCACAGCTTCCTTGGACATTAATAGGTTGACTGCTACGTCGCTGAACTTAGAGCACGAAAGGTCAGCCTTTGAAAAGCTAAATAAGGTAAGTGCAAACTGAAGCATGTTCCAGGCGATACCGTGTACTCTAAATGCACTTGAAACCCCTAAGAATCACTGCTGCTCCTCAGCATTTTTCCATATCTGATTGCAGAGTGGTAGATCCTTGGATCAATGCTTTGATTTTGATCTCTCATCCACCAGGAGATTCAGGGGGTTGCTCACATGTTATAAACATATGCTCCTCCTGATGCATCTTGAGTAAAGTGGATTGAAAACTTCTTAGAAGATAGCTTTTCATCAGCAAGTGCTGACTTAGATGAATTTGAAAGATTTCTCAGGACTACAGCAATTTTTTCTGAAATTGCTGAGAAGCAGCATTATCAGGCAGGGACACTTTTCTTCAGTAAAGATGGAATACTTCATTTGACTTTTGTTTGATTATATTGTAAATTCGAACATACTATTGTGCACACCTTAAAGTGATTAAGTCAAAATGAAGAATTTGAACAGTATCAAGATGAAATGTTTTCAACTGTCCCAAAACAAAAACATTTCAATTAAGATAGCTTTGATGGTCTCTACATTGCGGCAATTTCATTTTTGTGGTACACTTCGTCATTTAGATTATTACTCCTGTTTGAAAGAAAAGCAAATTTTGACATGCTGATATTTCCTCCAGAACCAGCAGCCCTCCTCCTCAGCAGCCCATGAGAGTGCATGGAAAAGTCAGAGTAAGAGCATCCCTCTTCCCCTTCCTCAAGCCCTCTCTTTGATGCAGGAGTGTGAGGGGGAAGAGGAGGGAGGGGGATAAGAGTTAGGTTTATCGTCTATAAATAGAGACAGTCCTTCACACTCACTCCCTTGAGTAGTCTTAGAGCACTAGGGGAAAGAAGAACAAAATAAATCTAAGAAATGTTGGGAAAGTTCTGTACATTTCAGGAAAGTTCCAAAGTAAAAATTGGCTCTGGCAGCCCAAGTTTAGAGGCTTATTCTTTCAAAAGGCCCCATCAATTAGTTTCTCAAGTTTAATTCTGCCCTGTGTCTACCAGCTGGAAAGCTTGTTGAGCAATAAGCATAAATGTTTGTAGAATATAAATCATTGCATACGACTAGTTCACTGTCCATGGAAAGCATTACTACTTGTTTTCTACTTATGTGGTTGTACAGTTACTGCAGTCTCCTTATGCAATAGTGCTAAATACGAGGCGAAGTCAGCAGCTTGGTTCAGGCCTAGGTTTTTAGGCTATGGGAGTTACAAGCTGAAGAAACTTGTTGGGATTTTTAGCAAAGGAGGATTGTCGTCACACTTTGACCTGAAATGGAATAAAACTGTCCATTGCTAAGGGATCTAATAGCAAAGCTGTCAACATTACTCAAAAATATTTTTAAAAGAATTGTCTTATAAGGACTTTACTATATTGGATTTCTTCTTGCTTGGTTTTTTTCCCATAGGTGGAGAGGATGTAGAAAATATACCATATATGGAAAACTGTAAATCCTACATTTGTATTAAAGGATCATTTTGTGGGAGGTAAGCAAATAGGCCATTGCTGGTGATGATTAAAAACAGTCCAATCTCATGTAAAAAAGGATAACAAAAATTCTGTCCTCTAAACCAACAAGCAAGTGATACCCAAGCCAGAAAGCTCAAAATCTACAAAATAAACCTTATTCCAAAAGCTGGATTTTGTTATTAATTGACTGATTTCCTACCAATAAGAGCACACTTTCAGGCTGGTGAGCTTGATGAGAGGTACTTGAAAGCCCAAACTGAACAAGCATGTGAAATATTTAAGGCCACATTTTTATATTTATTAAAAACAGCCTAAATAATTAAACCAGTTGATTCACTAGTGGCTTTCAGGCTCATGCCCAGAGTGAAAGGTCATGACCTGACATACCATGGCCCCACTTGGTACCGATGATTGACAGGAAAAGGAAATAAGTTGATATCTTTCACGTGGGAATCACAGCTTGTAGCAACTATGAGCAAGTGGGCTATTTGGACTTTGTGGGAAAAGTTAATTGTGTTATTATTCAAAATCTTCGTTCCCAAAGTTGGTTCAATGGTGATTTATTTACTTATGTGATAAAACAGCTGTGTACTGTAATAAAATACAGGTCACTTGCTGATGTTTAATGCACAAAAGTGGAGATATGTTTGGTTTCTTTTACTTTGAACTTACATTCATGCTAGGCAGCAGGGATGAGTTTGAATTGTTAGGAATTTTCTGTTAGTGTATTGGAAATAATTAACGTTCTCATCATACTATATATTCTTCAGTGCTTAGTTATGGAGAATGAGGAAGGCACCATACACTGAAATATGAGCGCCTCTCCACCATATGCTTTCATTATTTCTTTATAATGATAAAAAGGGGCTGCATTCAGTGCCAGACAATGTCATGGCCCCAGAGATTTAAGTGGCCTGCAGAAAAAGGAGAAAAAAGCATTTATGATATGAATGAGGATTTGAAATGGCTTTTTAAAAAAGGCCTAAGATCCACTTTCACCCTAAATTCTGAAATCACTTGAAAGATGTCTAGATGCAAGCGAGTTTGAAGAATAGCAACTTTCCACCAGGCTCTGTTTTACATGCAGTATCCCTGCCGTCTTGGCCATGCTTTGTTACAAGGTCACATAATTGTACCAAGCAATAGGGCACAGTCTAACTTCACATATTGTCTGATTTGTTCTAGCAATGAACCCTGTCATCTTTATCCAGAGCACATATTCTTTATACCCCAGTCATTTATAAGTTAGCTAAGTGATGCGCTTTTTGTTTATCCCTCTGAGTTGAGAAGTACAGTGGATTTAATATCAGCTGGCCTGTTATTGTGCCTTGCAGCTCATTCCCCAAAGCCTGAAGTGTGGGGAGAGCATGAACTGCACTGGGGTGCAGCTCCATACCGTACTCCAGGTATTCCCTACCCTTTTCCAGAAATGCCACGCACTGCCAGTTCCTGCAACGTTGTGTTGTTTACTGGTATGTGTGCTGTTAGATGATAACGGTCCCATTTAAAGTCCCGTTAAAGTCAAAAGTAGTTTTACACCAGAACAAGCCATTGTGGGGAAGGATTGCACATTTCAGCTCTGCATGGCACAATAGTTTGGTGATATAGCAGTCAGTCCCGGCATTTTCCTCAGACTGTCTCCAGTATAATTTCTTTCCCTAGTCTTTCCTCATATCTTACTCTGAATACAGAGCAAAGCGTCTCTGCTTGGGAATCTGTGGAAACTCTACCACTTGTAGCACGTTCTCCAGGAGAATTTTAAGCCTTAAAATAATCTGATCCTAACACCAATAAACAAGCTCGGTTACACAGTAAATCAGGTTAAAGGTTGCTTCACACAGAGGAAGAGCTGGTGGTATTTCTCTTGCATTGTCTTGATGTCCTTCCTTCATATTTAATATTGGGCAATAGTGCATGGTATTTTACAAATAGTACAGACTACAGATCGTGCCACAGGAGTACAGGTCTGTGATGAGTAAATTATAGTTACTGCCTGAGAAGGAGAAATGAAATCAAGAAAAATGGGTCCAGGGGCAATAACATACTCAAAATTGAAGACCTTTCTGGAGCGATACCTCCTCTGAACATTTCAGCAGAAGGGGGAGCTACTCAGGATACCAACTTTTTTCCAGCAAAAAAAAGGGATGTACATCCTGTACCTACTCGTCCTGAAAGGAAAAGACCATGATTAACCCAAATCCAGCCATTTTCTAGAATTTACTCAATTACAAAACTGAGAGTACAAACTGGAGACCATAGCAATCAGTAGAGATGTCAATGAAGTACCAGCTGCAGATATGTAGAAACTTGTCCACTGGGTTAGAGGCTACAGTCTGACCTTGCATAGTCCATGAAAGTGCTTAAAAATAGTGATGACTTTGGTTTATGACTGTCTTCAGCTAGATTCAGCCTGAACATCAAGAGGCAAAAGGCTCTCTATCCTGTGCCAATTCTCTGACCTTTCAATTCCTCTCCACCTCCCCACCTCCAGGCTTTCCATTTCAGCAGCTCCCTGAACTGAGCACCATGACTGCGAATCTAGAAGTGAAGACGCCCACAACTCTTCAGAAAAGAGCAGTTATTCTTAGCTTTGTTTTGCTGATGTTTTTCTTTCTTTTTCTCCTTTTTTAAAGAAAACAGAAAGCCTGCCAAAATTTGGGCTCTTTGATGTGCTTTGGAAAGAAAAACAATGCTATCTATCCAAGCCCTCTGAAAGGAACAAAAATATGTCATTTTAAGGCATGAATTACTTGAGAGGAACAATCAATACATTTCTCAATTAAAGATGGTCAAGAATTTTTGCATGTTTTCCTGGAAATTTTTGATTAAGAAATTTTCAGAGACATTTGCCTGTTTCAGTGAAACTTTCTTTGAGAAAACTTCCTGAATTGTATGGTAGGTGAAAGGCAGGAGGGGGAAGAAAGAGGAAGAAACTGATATTTGCTGTAGAATATTCAATAATCTAATAATATCCCTAGGAGATATCCTAGACTCCGTTCAAGCTTTTCTTCTGTCAATTTGGATTGAGTACGTGAACGTGCCTCATCCATTTTAGTCATCCTACTTTGGGATGAGTGCAAAAAAAAGATCATAAAAGCAGTATCTGTTCTGTTTTGTTAGTTTGTTGATTCAGCTTTGAGTGCAGACATTGCTTTATAAAACTTGTCAGCTGTAAATGAGACACTGACTTCATTGCCTCATAGTTAGGAAATCTGTTTAAGATGGAAGTGTCCCAGGTTGGAATCTGTGGCCTGTAAATGTAGGGAAGGTTTTTTAAGCTGCAATCTTAGAAGTCACAACTGAGTAACTAAACTTCTGTTTGCCCTCTCTTTTTAAGGTTTCTCCTCCATCACCCCAACAAATCTTGAAAGAGCTGATTTATGCAATGAGAGTTTTTGACATTTTTATTAAGCCCAGGCAGGTAATAAAGACGTTCTTTCTACAGTGTGATTAAACTGATGTAAAGAAGCAGTTGTGTTATTTCTCTTTTTATTGAAGATTTCTACATATTTCCTTTTCTGCCTTCCTGTGACACTGCCTGTTGCATCATTTACACTATCTGCTCTCACTTTCTACTGCAGTGGCTGTACGGGCTGTGCTTGTACAATTTAGCTTTGAAGAGGTTCCTATTTATATCTGGTATTTCCAGCCCAGTGTTTTCAAAGAAAAATGATTAGAAATTAGACAGAGACTGCAAATGACAGGGATCGTTGCTTGAGGTTGATATGAAGACAGTTGTTCTGTCATTGTCTGTGCTGCACTTACTCCATGGACTAAGACCATTTACTTTGAAAGATCACTCCCTACCTCAAGTTGAGACTACTTACTGTTAGAAAGAACAAGAAACCTGACTTTCAGAAGAAAGGTGCTCTGTATTTCTTGAGGGTTTCTGAGTTTGAATGTCTAAATTTGAGACTCCTACAATCTCTAATCACCTTATGAAAGTCTCGGCCAGGATTTCAGACTTTGAGGATAGCAAGCAAATGCCTTAAATTAGAGGTTTCAATTAGAGAATATTAAATTCTCTTCTGTAACAGGAGATGGTTTAGGAGAAATGGGAATAGCCAGGTGGGAGTAATTGGGTTTGGAAGAGTTGTATGTGGGAGCTCTGCCCAGCACTTTCTTTTATTATGCCTGTTTTCCTTCCACAGCTCAGGAAAACTCATATTCATGCACACTCTTACACTTCACCGGGATTCCCTGACTCGGAGACTGTCAGCATCGGCTTACTATACAAGCCCTTTGTTTTATCCTATACAATACATCTAGCTATACGCAATTTGGCCTCTTAACCTGCTGTGAAATATTTCAAGGTCTTGTTGCTGGAAGACGTGTCTCTCTCTGCTATGATTTGTGCAGCCGTGGCTGCATTTTCACGACAGCTTATAATGATTCGTGGTGGGTTGCAATACAATGAACTCATGCCGCAGAACAGCACACTGAAAAAGATCTTTCAAATTATTGTTCCGGTGCAAAAGGTGCCCAATCACCTTCCACCTGCGGATTAGCTGGTTGCTATAGGAACACACTGTAGCTTTTCAGTGCTGCGCTACTGTAGTGCCCAGATTACTGACTCTGACAAACACAATAGGGGAAAAGAATCACGGGTTATTAGTGCTGCTGATGATGTGATGTTATAAACCTGGGGTGGCACAGAGCGGATGAATAGAGCAAGAGCCTTGAAACGCAAAGGACAGGAGGAGGAGAGGGAGCAGAGTGGAGTGGAGCTAAAGACATCGCTACGGAAATGTTGTCTTTGATCTTATTTTCCACTCTGAATACTTATTTTCATAATATAATGCCAAATGCAAGCAATGCTATAACTGATGGCAGAGCTGCTGGTCACGTCTTTATGTTAGTAGGGGGCTACCCCTCCTCCCTTCTCTTTTCTTCCAGTGAGTACTGAAATCTGAACCTTTTCATTCCTGCAGGATTACCTCTGACCAAGGTCAGAGCAACCAGTCACCAATATTCTTCATGGGAGAGTCATGCCTCCTGCATCCCTGGGAAATATCACCTGAAATATCCACCTACACACAGGACTTTGACAGGGAATTTTGCAGCGTCAGAAACGTGTGGTGAATAGCTGAGATCAGATCTCTGTCTACTTTGGTGGCCACAACTGAGACTCAGGAGTTTACGCTACTGAGCAGCCTCCTGTAGAGCGAGCTACCTACGTGCTTCGTAGGGGAGAAATAACTGCTTGCAGCTCTGCTTTGTAGATGGTGTAAAGTTCCCAGAAATAGTTTTGTTACCACTTGTGCTTGGGCAGGGTGAAGCAAAGGAATAAAATGTATCCATGTCCGTTGCTTGTGTGCATTGAGCAAAACAAGCTGTGTTTAGTCACAAGTTAGCCAGATGGTACTCTGGGGGTTATTGCTGTTATATTACATTATTGCAATATATTAGACGAGGCGCAGCGATTCATTCTCTCTCCTCGTTGCTTTAGGAGGCTCTGTTTCTCTCCCGATGGAAATACAGCTGACCCTGCTGCTGGTGACCCTTGAGACCCATGTAGGCTCCCTGTTGGTGCATGTAGGTCTCTCTCAAGGACAGTCAGGAAGGCCAGTTGAACAACAGCACCAAACATTACAGAAAGACATGGCTTGCCTTCATCTCTGTGGCCAGGGAAGCATATGCTTAAGTGACTCCACTTTCTGATTAGCCAGCTGATTTGTAATTTAACTTTTTTCAACCCTGACTGCCTCCTCCCTCCTTCTGTACTCCTACCCCACTTCTTTTGCCTTCACAATGGGCCCTCCTCAGCCCTACAATTGCACCCATGTGACCCTCTACGCTGCGAAATGACATTGCTCAACCACTTGTTCCCCAAATGAACTGAAGTACAGAGTTTGCACTATACTTTTAGAGCCCAAGAACTATCAAAATACCACAGAGAGGTATTGTTTTCCTCCACTTCTGCTACTCTAGGCTGAAACCCTTAGTCGAATGAATTATGTGCTGACCTACAGCTAACAACCCATATTGGATTGATGCCGCATATGCATGCAGGGCATAGGTGCTGCTGTTGGTCAGCTGGACTGCCCCTGGGACCATCTGGCACCCCTCTTTGGCCTCCCTGTCTCCACCATTATGTTTGCTGACCAGCTGCTTTTTCTCATTGCCATTGACAAAGCTTCCCAAGCCACCGTTTCCCCTTGCTTCCAGAGGAGACGAAGAAATACTACAGCCTTTCACCCTCTCCCAATGGCCTTGAGCTTCTGGTGCCCCAAGGTCCCTGCCCTGGTTTGCAGGTTGCCTTCTGCTCTTCAGCACTGTTCTCACGGTAGCTAGGACACTGACATTAGCTTCCCCGATGCCTTCTTGCTCTCCTAGCCACAAGCCCAAGATTATCTATTCCACTGCCACAAATTAATGAATCCATAAGCAATACAAGGAGTGACAAAACTTATTCCAGTTTTGCCTGAGGCATCTAAGAGGGTGATGAAACAAGTTGGTCTGAACATGCTTGGATCAGAACCTTACCACAGGTGTTACTGTAATTTCAGGCAACTCGACAACTGCAAATTGGACCCTCTGTCCCTTAGATTACGCTTTTCATTTCATGATCCTCTGGAGGAAAATGAATTTGCTGGGCTGAGTTCCTGTCTGCAAATTTAGAGGGACAGGACAGACTCTGCCTGTATAGTTTTAAATGGCTTTAAATGGGGACTTACAATGGAAATGGAGACAGACACCTAACCAGAGAAGTATGACAATGTAGCTCCAATAAAATAATGGGAAAATCTTCCATTACCATAGTCATAGTAATATGTATGTATGACCTTAGCAATGCCCAGAACTGCTATGGGAGCAACAGTGCAAGACTCCCGTTATGCCTTATTTTTTTATCAACAATGTTCTCCTTCACTTTGACGTCAGCTTCAAGATTGCTTGCTGTGATGTGCTGCACCTTTCATATTTTCTTTCCAGTCATAATATTGCTTCAGTCGTAACCTCAGCACTTTGAGGAATAATTGTCCCTGACAAGTGGGTGAATCACTGGCAGAGAGTTGATAAGCATTACATACAGATGACAGAAGTCAGGACATATCGGATTACTGCTGTGAATATAATAAAAGAGAGCCTAAACACTTTGGCAGCTCAAAGACAAGCCATTTCATAACTCTCTAGTGGGGCTATTATCTTCCATTTACTGCCACTGATAACCAGGTTGCAACTGTCTCCCTAGGATTTAGTTACAATTCACTTAACACTTAGAGGACCAGACATATTGGAGGACACTCAGATGAGGATAATTTCTTAAAGATCATTTATTTTTAAATTTTTATCTTCCTTGCTCCCCTCTTTATAGTGCGATAAGAACCTAAATCAGGAAGCTTTGAACTTCCTTTGGAAAAGGAGAGTTCATGGTCACCTTCCCTTTAATCTTTTACTCTTTTGAAGCCAGTCATTCATATCTAGCTGAATAAGTGACAAGCAGGTTTCCACCTCCCTTACTCTTGTAATACATGCACCTAGACCTAAAAGATTGTTCTAATACTGACTCCAGTAGTTTTACATGTAGGTGTTATGTTTTTATTTTTGTAGCCAGGAAGGGGCACCTGAGCTTACAAATCACGGGATGTTGGTGTGTATCAGTAGCAGATAATTTACAGCAGTGCCAGTTACAATCCACATTGACGGAATCTGGATACAGATGATATTTATATGCACTGTGTGAGATTTTGTTTCCAAACCTCAGTGCCTAGGATGAGTTTAACACTTCAGGCTCTTAGGTATCAAAGTACTCTCTTTTAGGCTAAAGACAAAAAGAATTATTTTGCTATGGCAGAAATCTGGCAAATGACCAATGAGTCTCCTTACTATCCAGCACACCACTGAGAAATATTTATCAAGATGAGCTTAGGGATGAAACTCTCTCTGTGCAAAATGAAACTCGATATTCTGCAAAATTTTTCTCCTGAAGCAATACCATGAGCAGCAAACGTGAGCTCTGCTCAGCTTTCAACATACGAGGTGTTTCCAAATGCAAGACAAAAGCTGTTTCACTCTCTCTCGGGCTGAAGATATGTATATACATCTGTAGATGGGAGCCTTATTTTGTAAGTTTGGCCATATAAATCCATATCTGGATTCTAGTCTGCCAGAGCCCCCTTCACAGCCACTGGGTGAAGAATATCTTTGCCAAAGATGGATCAGGAGGATGGGAGGGCTTTTGAGACCAAGTGCTATTGACAACTCAGAGGCTGCACATTTATAAATGTATTCCTAGACCCCATGTAAAAATGTTCTCCTTACATTCCCGTTGCTGGAAGCTCTGCAAAGAAGCCTCTCTACATATGTTTGAATAGCCAGATTTGGTGAACTAGGAACTAAAACATCCTTCCCCCACTACTACTTATGCCTTTATCCCCCAGTGCAAACTTTATGTCTTAGCTCACCAAAATTAGGTCATTACTGTTTCATATAAACCAACCCAAATCTATTTGGAGAGAAATTGAACCAGGCTTTCTTAAACTACAAATAATAAGTGATGCTTAAAATTGCCTTTTCAGTACGATTTGCATCCCTGCTTGGTTTTTCATGGCACAAGCCCTCTTCTGCTACAGAGAACCAATAAAGGACACCGGCAACTAAGGAGGGAGGAAAAAAGTTCAGTCATTGTTGAAACAGTAATTCCAAGTGGTTTCTCTTCAGGACTTCCAGATCTTACCACTAACTTTCCAGCAGCCAGGGAAAGCCAATTGAATACCTTTCTGCCCTGCTTTATCCATCTGTAAAATAAGGGTGATCAATCTTACCTGCTCGACAATTTTGTCACATGGTGCAACCAAGTAATATCTGTAAATTGCTTTAAGATGTTGAGATCAAGGGAATGATGGAAGTGCCAAGTGTTGTTGTTGTTATTGTATTAACAATGTTGGCTGTTTTCACTGTTCATATGGTAGCCTGGCTGGAATTGGGCAGGAAGCCCAATAATACCAGCAACCAACAAGAAACTAAAATAAAATGTTTTACTTAATGAGCGCCTCTGTTTAATCAGAAGCCTGTGTAATTATGTCACAGAGGGCTAAGGATCTAATGTTTTCCTAATACATTTGCTTTTAAAGGGACGATTAACCCTGCATATTTCAAGATGATAAGCTGCTGCTTTGTTCAGTTCCAGTTATTTTTTTCTGCATTCCCTGGTGGGTCCAGAGAGAACCTGAGAGTCAGAGGATTTTTCTTAATTGCACAATAACTATCTTGTATGTCTGATGCTGGAGTATTTTCTAAAGACACAGGTTATTAGTCCTGGGTTGGATGGGTTTGCAAGAGAATTCAAATGCTGAATTTATTCTGTTTTGGCTCCTCTGAACCATGGCATACATTACAGAATGCCCTCAGTATGTCTGCCTTAAACAGTCAGTATTCTCAGAAGGCAGTTTGGCCAGGAAGAAGGAATAAAACTGTATTTTACCTTGAATCAAGGAAATCCTGATTTAAGTAATAAAGATTGTTTTCAGTTTACTTCTAAAAGGTATGTTTCTACATGCGTGTTTCAATCTGTGTACATGTCTGTCCAGTCAGTATTCTTCAAAAATTTTGAAGAGTCTAAAGAGCAAAAAAGCTCTTTACCTCCAGAAAACAGCTGTCTTAAGAGATATTAAAGATGACTCTATATTGAGATTCCAGGGAAGATATTTATGCTGTAAGATAGGGAGGGAGTGATTTTATGTCAAATATATGAGATGCTCTGATCTACCCCTCTGTTAAGAGGTTAGATAAACTACACCATGTTCACACCTTATAGACGTTTGATCATTTCTGTTCTTAAAGGTCTCGAGTGTAGAAGATCCCATGTGCCCTCCACGGAACTTATCCCAGCACTTTGCCAGTAAGGACAATTTTCTAGTGTCTAAGCAGGCTCCTCCATGTCATGTTTTGGTTTCCCACAATGAGGATGGAAGACACATTGTTGCCTTCTTCTTCCTCTAGCAGATAGCCCCATACATGAACATGATGGGTTTATCGTGAGATGACATTTACTGGGTGTTTGTTCAAACTCTTTCATAACATATTTTGTGTTTGTATTTAGATGTGAGAATGGTGAGAATGAGATACTTTTTTTGTACAGTATGGTAGTCCTACGTATTCCTTGATTGGTGTAAATTGCCTTTAAAGGGAAAAAATGATCTCCTATTGGAAGCAAAAAAGATTTACCTCTTTTTATATCAGCTACCGGTCACAGGGGAATTTGGTAGGAAGGAAAGAGTTAATAATATCATTATCAGGTCAGCAACTTTGAAAGGCTCTTCCACTTTGAAAACCATTTTCTTAATTATTTTAAGTTAATGCTTAAATGCATAGAAAAAAAATCATGTGTAATCTGAAACCCCAGACATGGGGACAGGACTGGATTGAGATAACATTAAAGATTTTATTGCTGTTACATTATAAATTATTTCTATTATGATGGCCCTATGGGTATTACATTCTGTCAGTTCGCTTTCACTGTTACATCACTTAATGTTATTAACACACTTTAGGGTATAACATTACAGTTTTATTGTGGAAACCTTAAACACTTACATCCAAAGTACTGAATCAAGTTATTATCCTAGCTGACCAGATCTGGTCTATTATCATTTTATCACTCATAAAAACCTGTGATTCAATTTGATTTAACACTTGAGGAAAAATCATGGCTTATATATGCTTAAACCTAGTTGCAATATTAATACAAAGCAACACATGGATGACTTCATTTTATTAAAGTTGAGGTAGCCCTGGGAACTGCATTTATGATCTTTACGCCACATGAGAAATTTGATCTGACCTGTTGCCATTTGTGATTCACTAGTAAACTGATAAGGTTTTCTTACCAGTATGTTAAAGAATTGTGAACATTTTACCCTTCTTACTGCATTCATTATTGCACTCAGAAACCATCCATTGACCACAGTGTGCTAACCAAGGAAAAAGGTATCTCTCCCTGTCTTGGAGTCTTACCTTGTAGACCAGAGAAATGTTGCACTTTGAAAGGCAATATGTGCTTAGTATGGCTCCGCTGAGTTTAATATTTGAAAAAAATTAGGCCCTTGTTTCCGTGTTTGGAGTGTAGGCACTTTTCTGTGGAAAACAACTCTGTTAAAGACCAGCAAAGGTCTTTAACACTTGCACAATGTTTAGAGGCAGGAGAAGTTCCACTGAAGTCACTGATTAGCATTGTGCAGACAGCTGATTATTGGTTTTGGTTTGCTGGCTGAGTCAAAATAAGAATACGTTGCTTGGCACTGCCTGAAATATTTCATATCTTACTTAGGTTACCTGGTGTTTCCTATGAGGAGAAGGCGGAAAACTATGTGTGAATTTTAAATGTCTTTTGCAAATGAAAAATCAGGATATTTTACATTTTGAAAATGTCAAAATGAAACTTTTCATCTTTTTCACTTCAGGGAGAGGACGAAGACAAGACTATGCTGGTGTGGAAAAGCAGAGCTGAATGACCTTAGCAAGGAGTTCTGCTCCTGCAGCCCATTTCCCACTGAGGTCAGAGGACGGAGTTTGCTCAGCCCAACATCCAGCAGTTCACCAATGCAATGACATTCCCAGGCAGTAGGGTGGACGCACTGAACCAACCAGTCCCGCTCTGGCATGCGCACAAAATCTCCCTAGCAACAAAGATGACAGCTTGGTAACAGCAGCTGCTGCTTAATGGAAAACATTAGAAAAATAACTCATTCTAGATCTACGCTCCCTCTTTGCATTTTCATATTTATCACAAAAAAAGTGTTTTAAGAAAAAAAACACCATCCAGAACTTTAAAAAGCTTTAAGGCATGAGGGTCAGACACACAGCTGTACATGTAAAGAGATGAGCTGCAAAAGCCAGGAAAAATGTGACCGTGTAATTCTGACACACAAATTTTCCTTTTTAGCCACAGCAATATTGTTTGTGACTTAACAAGTGGGCCTATGTACATGTTGTGGGAGTGGCTTGGATGTGCAATTATTTATTCTTGCATCAAACATGAGGGAAGGGTAAATGTGGATTGTTAAATTCTAAGTCAGCATTTTTGGTTATTGTTGCTTGAAGTACATCTATTTCTGCTCAGAGCTGGGCTCACTGGAAATGAATTAGTATCCCAACAAAAGCAAATCACTGGCTCTAGTAAAATCTTCCCCTTTTTTTTTTTTAATAAAAGCAAACACCAAATTTTTTTTTTTTTCTGTTGCACATGTTCTGAAAAAGTCCAATGAAGACATAAAGACAACTACATGGCGGCTTCCCCAGGTAAAAAACAAATCAGAGTAATACTACATCACCATGTGAAATAGACAGATTAGGTGGAGATAGATTAACTAGTGTCATTCATCAGTCTGAAGTGATAGAATTTATTACATGATAATAATGGCCATAGTTTTATAAGTAGTAAAGGTAAAATTACATCATGACTTGCATTAGCAGTATGAGATTATATCCTGATTAATGCCCAATTAACTTGTCATGTGTACAATGCATGTGTTTGTAGGTGGACAGATGGGTTACACTACATCTCATGCTCACATATGTAGCATTTATCACTTTCTCCTAACTTTCTCCTATATCTCCTGAAATTAGATGGCTACATCCACTAAAATCCTTAGACACCCCGCCAGCTCAGTGCAGAGCCACCTAGAGTAAGTATATGACTAAGAGACCCTTGGAGATGACTACTGGGAAACCTTGAACACATGCATGAGTCCTGTTCCTCTCTACAGATCGGGAGCCTCATCCATGGCTCCAGGGAGACATCTCTGAGGTGAGAGCAACAACCTTAACTGCTCTTCTGCTGGCAGGCACCAGTCACCTGAACTGTTTTCAGAGTTGTATATCACAGCTCCTACTCCCAAGAGAAAGCCCCCAAAACACTACGTGACTGTGGATGAGGAATTCCTTTGCTCCTTTTTTATTCTGATTTTGCAGGAGAAAATAATTAAGCTACAGGGACAGTTGAGAAGGATTTTTACTTTTAATTGCAATTATGGGTGGAGGTGCCTCAGCTTCACATAAACTCCTCTTTAGATGCAGAACTGCATTATTTGTCCATGTGCTGACATTCAGGTTTGCCTACTGTGGTGGGCTGACCCTGGCTGGACACCAGGTGCCCACTAAAGCTGCTCTATCACTCCCCCTCCTCAGCTGGACAGGGGAGAGAAAATACAATGAAAGGCTCATGGGTCAAGATAAGGACAGGGAGAGATCACTCAGCAGTTACCGTGATGGGCAAAACAGACTCAACTTGGGGAAATTAGCTTAATTTATTAACACTCAAATCAGAGTAGGGTAATGAGAAATAAAACCAAGTCTTAAAACATCTTCCCCCCAGCCCTCCCTTCTTCCCAGGCTTAACTTCACTCCTAATTATTCTCTACCTCCTCCCCGCAAGCGGCACAGGGGGACGGGGAATGCGGGTTGTGGTCAGTTCATCACACATTGTTTCTGCCGCTCCTTCCTCCTCAGCGAGAGGACTCCTCACACTCTCCCCCTGCTCCAGCGTGGGGTCCCTCCCATGGGAGACAGTCCTCCATGAATTTCTCCAACATGGGTCCTTCCCACGGGCTACAGTTCTTCACAAACTGCTCCAGCAGGGGTCCTTTCCACGGGGTGCAGTCCTTCAGGAGCAGACTGCTCCAGCATGGGTCCCCCACGGGGTCACAAGTCCTGCCAGCAAGCCTGCTCCAGCGTGGGCTCCTCTCTCCATGGGTCCGCTAGGTCCTGCCAGGAGCCTGCTCCAGCGTGGCCTTCCCACGGTGTCACAGCCTCCTTTGGACATCCACATGTTCCAGTGTGGGGTCCTCCATGGGCTGCAGGTGGATATCTGCTCCACCATGGACCCCCACGGGCTGCAGGGGGACAGCCTGCCTCACCATGGTCTTCACCAGGGGCTGCAGGGAAATCTCTGCTCCGGTGCCTGGAGCACCTCCTCCCCCTCCTTCTTCACCGACCTTGGTGTCTGCAGAGTTGTTCCTCTCACATATTCTCACTCCGCTCTCCAGCTGCAATTGCACAGGTTTTTTTATTTCCCCTTCTTAAATATGTTATCACAGAGGTGCTACCACTACCACTGTCGCTGATTGGCTTGGCCTTGGCCAGCAGCGGGTCCTTCTTGGAGCCAGATGGCATTGGCTCTATCAGACATGGGGGAGGCTTCTAGGAGCTTCTCACAGAAGCCACTCCTGTAGCCCCCCCGCTACCAAAACCTTGCCACGCAAACCCAATACACCTACCCGTATGCTCCCTCCCTCTGTTTTTTTTTTTCTGTTGAGCGTGTGCGTGTGTGACTACCCATCTGGGTGCGTGCAGACACATAAAATAGCGAGGTAGTTAACACTGTTGAAGGGAAACAAAGGATCTCCAAGTTTTAACCTTTGTTCTATCATAAACTTGGCGGTTGTCCTTGAGAAGCTCATTTTAATTTCTCTTACCAGGTTTCTCAGTCTGAAGTCGGGGAGAGGGATAATACGTTGTTATGCTAGCCTACCTCACACTGTATGTGATATTCAATTAGCTGTTTGAAGTTGTAAATTGCTGAGTGATGATAGAACATAACTTTTCAAAATGAATGCCATCAGATTTTTTTTTGCACACATTTTAGTACTGAAATCTACCAGAAAGGGTCGGCTGACTTTGATCCTTCCTGTGCTTTATTTTCATGTTTCATGGTTCTCCCTGGTTCCAACACCAAATGATGGTCATTTTCCAGCACTTCCAATTTAGAAGCAAAAGCTTGTATAATAAGGAAAAAAATCTAATCATTTTGTTGTCCTGAAATTTCTTTTCCAGCTGACAATATCAAGTACTTGCTGATTTGGACATAGGGCACCCAGCATTTGGGAACATGCAGATTTTGAGTCCCAATTTTGCACATTGTTAGTGTTCAAGAGATAAAGGGAACCATACCATGTTTGAATTCAACTGTTAGAATTTTTAAGTTCTTCAGAATTACTTCTACTGAATAGATCTTAGCAGACTAGAAATATCACAGAATCACAGAATGGTAGGGGTTGGAAGGGACCTCTGGAGATCATCTCGTCCAACCCCCCTGCTTGAGCAGGTTCACCTAGAGCAGGGTGCACAGGACCACATTCAGGCGGGTTTTGAATATTTCTAGAGAAGGAGACTCCACAACCTCTCTGGGCACCCTGTTCCAGTGCTCTGTCACCCTCACAGTAAAGAAGTTTTTTCTCCTGTTCAGGTGGAACTTCGTATGTTCCAGTTTATGCCCATTGCCCCTTGTCCTGTCGTTGGGCACCACTGAAAAGAGTCTGGCCTCATCCTCTTGACACCCACCCTTTAGATATCTGTAAGCATTGATAAGATCCTCCCTCAGTCTTCTCTTCTCCAGGCTGAACAAACTCAGCTCTCTCAGCCTTTGCTCATAAGAGAGGTGCTCCAGTCCCCTGATCATCTTTGTAGCTTTCTGCTGGACTTGCTCCAGCAGTTCCCTGTCCTTCTTGAACTGGGGAGCCCAGAACCGGACACAGTACTCCAGGTGTGGCAGAGTAGAAGGGCAGGATAACCTCCCTCGACCTGCTGGCCACACTCCTTTTGACGCACCCCAGGATACCATTGGCCTTCTTGGCCACAAGGACACATTGCTGGCTCATGGTCAACTTGCTGTCTACCAGCACTCCCAGGTCCTTCTCGGCAGAGCTACTTTCCAGCAGGTCAACCCCCAACCTCTACTGGTGCATCGGCTTGTTCCGCCCCAGGTGCAGGACCTTACACTTGCTTTTGTTGAATTTCATTCGGTTCCTGTTGGCCCAGCTCTCCAGCCTGTTCAGGTCTCGCTGGATGGCAGCACAGCCAAATATGGTTTAAAACCTGCATGGCTACAAATGCCCTGTTAGCAAATTAATGTCTAGTAAACATGCTTGTATCAAACAGTTCCCAGACAGATAGTGCAGTTCATCTTTTCCATGTCTGACTTTTTTGATTCTGTGATGATTAGCTGAGCTCATTTTAGATTATATTTCTCCTGTCTAGAGCAGACATTTGACTCTGTCCTGTACAAGAAGTCTATTTTTGTCATTAGGAATTCACTTTATTATGCCTTAGTTTCCATTTTCAATATACCCTGAGAGATACCGTCAGGAGGTGATGCTACAGAAAGCTGGCCAAGACTTCATTTACACAAGTAAAAATGAAAAGTGACATCAGCATTTATTTGAGATTTAGGTTGAGATGTAAGTTTTTATATTAGCATTAAGCCTGTATTTCAGTGCACATTAGGCCTCAGACTAGCATAGGAGAGACCAGACTCTTGGTCTGCTACCTTTGAAATGTAACTAAAACCTCATGTATTATTAAAAATAAAACCATTCTCTCTCATTCTTCAGGGGTGGTTTGTGTGTCTCTTGAAGTACTTCAAAATGACAGAAGAGAGAGACTTTCAATTGCACCAGCTGAAATAACTGACTTATTCTTCACTTGTAAGAGAGAATTTAAGATTCAATGATATATCAATGCTTACATTGGCCATGGGCAAAGGTAGGAGGAAAACAGATAATTTCCTTTGTTGGTAATCTCACTATTAAAAAGAATTGTCAAGTCTGAAAATGTAAGTAGTGTAGACTTGGGACGTGTTGAGAATTCAGGCAAAATACTTTGGGTTGAAGTAGTTAATTGGCAAGTCTGAAGCATTTCAATGTTAAACCATTAAATGAATTAAAAAAAAATGTAATTACATTTAAGACAGATGTCCACTTCAATCCAAGAAATTAAAAAAAAAAAGAAAAGAAAAAGGTCCAATGGATTTCACATTGCCAATTCTGTATTCTTCCTGAAAAAAAAAGTTTTGTGCAGAACTTTGTCCAAGCACACAATTAATTTTTGCTGTTGTTCAGAAGGCATCACAGCTCACAGTGAACCAGCATAATCACTGGCTCACACCTGTGTTAATTCCCAAATTACCTGCCCAAGGGCTGGAGCCTTTCCAAAACAGACACAGGTAATTTCTCAATCACAAATACCTGGTTTGCCCTCTGAGCGGTTGCCTACCAAATAAATTAGAGGAAGGCACACTGTACAGTTAGCACCAGCTCCACTGTCTGGGAGGGCTAGACACTTACTACTTCATTGTGCTTTTTGAAATTCCCTCTCAGCCGCAATTATTGACGTCTAGGCAGGAAGCCTGTGAGAGCTTAAGGGATCTGACATCCGTGACTAAGACAGTTAATACGCTTCGTCAGGGAGCTACTAACACAAGCCAGGTAGCAGCACGCCTGTTAGCATTACGGAGCAGAAATTGAAGGGTTTTGGGGTGCATCCTTCAAGCTTCAGGAGCTGCTTTGCAATGTTTTTGAGCAGAGAGCATGCAAGGCAAATGCAAAAGATTATCTCCCCCCTCCTCCAGTCCCCATCAGTCCCCAGCCCAGCCTGTAATTTGGCAAGATGAATGAAGTGTTTTCGGAGTGTCATCACTTCTGCCTCTGGCAGATTTGCTTCCCCAGTCTGCCTTTCGCCTTTTGGACCTGTCACTCAGCCCTTTGGCAGAGGGGAGGAGGGGGAGGGAGGAGGAAATCATCTCTTTGCTAATCACCTATCACAAGCAATGAAATCCCGCAGGCTCCGTGCCAGCTAGGTACATTTCAAAGGGAAATGGAGGGGGGCAAAGTGTCACTCAAGGCAGATATTTATGAAAGATGACAGTTTGCAAATATCTCAATCTTGGACAAGGCTGCTCCAGTGACACAGAGGAGTGTTGCAAAATTGGAAGAGTCAGCAGCCAACATTTATTTCATCAGGACCTGTCCAATCTTCAGTGATCGCTTGACAGTCTGGGGATTGCTGGCACAAGCCGGCCTCTTTCTATTGGTTGCTTTCATTTAGTTTGCATGGATCAGTCTAAAGACTTGTAATAAATATGTAAAGAAGGATAAAAGGAGTAGTTTTGCAGAGCTGCATCCTCAATGGAAGAACCGGCACAAAGCTGCGCTACCCTTTTTAGTTATGCCAAATAGCAACAGTAGTAATTACATCTCTATTGATCGTTATTGCGTGGGAACAATGAGATATAGGCCCTATCTCGCTCATGGAGACCGCCTGTGACTTCCAGGCACTCCCCACTGCCACCAGCAGCTGCCACAGCAGCGCCCACTTCTCTGGGGAACTCTTCTCCTGTCCCCCCACAGCTATCGCAGTAGTACTGGAGAAACTCTCCCCAGGGCTGGGGGGCTGCATCGAAAATTTGCTACTTCTGCAGGAGTCAGGTGAACGTTGCAGAAGCTCGTTCCCACAGCTCTGTGTGAGTCGAGGCATTTGCCGAGCCCCACACTGCCTCTCCCGCCCTTCACACCCTGAGGTAACACCACCCTGGAGGGCGGGGCACGGCTGCCAGCTGCCGGCCCTGAGTGGCTCAGCCAATCAGGGGGCTCCAGTGCCATCACATGACCAGCGCAGGGGTTTACTTCCCTCCCTGCTGCACTCAGCCCCCTCCTGGAGGCTGTGGGCGCCATTTTGGGCCCTGGTGGTTGACTCAGGTAATGGAAAGGGATACATTGCATGGTGCAAGGCATGTCTCAGGTATGACTGCAGGTATGCATACAGCCAGGGAATGCAGGCACCGCAGGGAGGGAGGCAGGCAGGTGGGAGGTCACAAGGCCCTGGGAAGCAGAGAATTAGAGGACCAAGCAGGTAGGAGGGGAAGGCACAGTGGTAAGGGAGAGGAGCTGTGTTCACGTGCGGGGCAATGGGACGAGGGCTGCTGGTGGGCTGTCTTGCTGCAGGCTGTGAGAGCCCCCTCAGACAGGGAGGGGCACATCCCAGTGCTGAAGTGCAGTTGCCATCAGCCATCCAGCAGGGAAATGCTCCTGCGGGGGCTGGTTCCAGCACTGGCTCTCTGCCTTGTTCTGTAGCATCTGTAGCTTAAAGCTTTGAGGACCTGTATTTCTGATCATAGGATGCATGCTTCTGCTCTTAATTGCCCCTGTCATTTCATTCACCCCTGTTATAAGCTAATTCAGAGGACAGTAACACAAAAACGCTGCCTGCCACAGGAACAATAGCCCAACAGATTGAATTACTCTGCTGTGGGCTGAGAAGCAGCAAACAGTTTCTGAAATGCTGTGTTAGAACAGTCTAAAGTAAATGCAGTTATTGACAGCAACAGAGGAAGAAATGCAGCTAGTTGGCACGAAAACTGGAATTTCCCAGTGAAGACACTTTCTTTCTTATAATTAACAATGAATTGTAGATAATAGTTGGAATAATCCTATCTCAATATTCACTATTTTCATGGTCAAATATAAGGCCTGAAAGGAGATGCTAATTCAGCGACTTGCTATGTGGTGTTTTCTTGCATCGCATGCAGTAAGGGTATGCGTGTGTGTGTGACTCATGGAGAGTAACGGGAATGGAGGTGGATTATGTTAGCAGAATGCAAAACTGCTCTTCTGTTTTAGGGTTTTAGCAATTCAATTGAAATAGATTGTGAATTCAATTAGAGGCCTTGTTCTTCCTTTCTTTATGCCTTGCATATCTCAGAGGTTTGCATAATTTAAACTAAACTCTGGCATAAAACAGCACCCTTATTTCAGTCATCAAAATGTAAGTGTTTTCTCTGACATCCCTGGAGTTCAATCAAGATGCACATGGGTGACAAGTGGTAAGATGCTATAGAGCTCCCGATGAGAGAAACTACCATTGCTTTTAGTCTGGTATATTGCTAGTATATTTTAAGACAACAGATAACTCATGACTGTTGTTTGGATGTCAGTAGGACTGTATTATTCTTCAAATTAATAGTGAAAGGAAAAGAAATGTACCAACAAGGTCTGCCTATTCAGAGTCCAACAATGTGAAGTGGGAGTATTCACCAGAGGTTCTTAGAAGTGCAGCTTGCTTTTCATAAACACTCAGTTCAGTGGTGTTTACAGGTGTGCTGAGGCCAGTACACTAGTGATGTAGGCCCTAAGGTTAATTTCATGCTAGCCAGAATAGTAAAAGTTGCAGTCTTCTGCATTGTCTGCTGCGCTATCCTGTTCAAAACTGGCATGGAGACTCCTCCTCCGCAAGTTTCTCTCTTGGCCTCTCTGCTGGCAGCCCACAGAAAAGCTGATCAGCTGAGTGGGTGGGTTAACTGAGGGAGAGGTTGCACCCTCCCTTCCCTCTATTACAAATATCTTTGCCAAAGCAAATTATTCTTACCCAAGGATTCCTGGGTAAATCTTCCATCACTGGGGGAAAAAAAATGAAGTGCTATAAAAGGCTAGTTAATCACTGCATACCCTGCAAGGAGCAGAAGGCCATTCCAGAGTAATTGGAGTTACCTTCATTATTCTTATTTTCAATTACATTTCAAAATCAAATAACAACTTGCCTTTTAGGTAGTTTCATGATCTAAATCCCAGTTCTATAATTTTTACTTAGTGCTTACTTAGACAAAAGTTCCCCTTGATAGTAATGGCCTCAGCTTCTGGAGGAAACTTGCCGAAAAAAAGAAATTTAAAAAGTTTTGATCTTTGAAATAGCAGAATCCCAAGCTGTCCACACAAATGCACATGTTCTTGCAAGTCACCTGTCCTGTTATTTAAATGTATATTCAAATAACTGCTTTTCAGGTGCCATCTTGACACCAATTAAACACACAGCTGTGCATCTGTTCATGTATAGGACTACATTACTGATGTGTTGTAACTCAGGCCACTGCTGTTACTGCAGAGTAAGCAGAATGATTCTTAATAATTATTAAACAGTTGATGAAAAAATTAATGGCTGCATCTAAACTATTTGAAGCAGGTGCACAGTCTAGTTGTTTACTGGCCTTTGTGGAGGTAGCTGGCTCTGCTGTGTTTCAAGAGCTAGTGGACTGATGTTAGCTTATGCTGAAGCATGCAGGGGAAATGTCCTCAGAGGTTTTTGGTTCTGGGTTGCAGCGTAAGAATTGTGGTTATCCTCTGGGTAAGGAGAGCAGGCCTCTGACAGTTACAGAGACATCTCTCTTGTGAGGTTTCCAGTTATTTTTCTCAAGTCTGCCTATACATACAAGACTGTACACACACATGTGCATATATCCTTATGTCAACACTAACCATCTTGGCAAGATAGACACCAGCTAGCAAGAAGGTGCTTCTGTTTCTCGTATCAACACAATTCCATCTCTCTTCAGAAGGCATAAAAGTGATACAGTTTATAGTGTTATGTGCCTGCATGTGTCTTTATACCACATACTCAGTCTCTTAGTCCTCTGAAATATCCCTTGCCTTGAAGAAAGGGTACTTCAAAAAAAAAAAAAAAAAAAAAAACCCAAACCCCCCAACCAACCAAACCCCACAACCAAAACTCTCAATGTTATTCAATGGAATTCATCCCACAGGACAGGAATTCCCATACAGGTCAGGAAAAAAAATACCGCCTCCTTTTCTGAATATCACTTTTCATACGGTAAATCCCTCAGAGTCTTTATTGTGGAATGAATAATAGATTAATCATTCCTCTGTGTGCAATGGCGGGGCTCTCTAATGTCACTGATTATTCTATATTGAATAAATAGTGTTGCTAGGTTGATATGTTTAAGGCAAATGAGATGCTCATTGGTATCCAAGAAGCCAGTTAACAAGATCCATTTTCCTCCATTGACTTCTACTCATGTATTAATGAGGTTCAAAAATGTCTTTTCTGTGTGTATCTTTGTTATTCCCAAGAAGCACACAAATATTTGTTCCATTTATGTTTGTATTAATGTGTCACTGAAGCTAAATCTTTGGAAAGGGAATAAATACCATACCCATTAAGCCACTTAAGGGGTGAGTTCTGCGGAGCTGTGCTGCAGTTGTTGCCATGACAAGTATCCATAGTTAGGGAATTGTCTGGCATCAAATCTAGCATAAAGGACCAGAAGAAGGCAGCAGACTTCTTGCCAGGTAACTGTCACCTATGTATATGTATTTTAAAAGTTTCAGTGGCTGAATGGGCACTCTGTTGAATGGTAATTTAAGAGTGCAAAGTGAGAAAATGCAGTACAACCCAGAGAAGACACAGAGGGAGGAAGAGAACAGTGAATGACAAGAAGACTCAATAGGGCTCAGTAACTGTTGGGCATAAGTGTCAAGATTTCCTGGGCGGAGGTGTGCACTGTTTTCCCCACTAAAGATGAATAAAGATATTCTGGGAAATTGAGGCTTGTACAGTTTTTGTTATGCTAGTCCTTTTCTTTTGTCCCAAAATAGTCTTCAGTGTAGACAAATGTGTTTTCATTGATGCATGAGTTTTGTTTTTTTTTCTCCTTGACTTTTCATGCAATGTCTGTGGGTGTTTGGAAAACTGTTAGGCTTAAGAACTCACAGAGATCTTGCAACTGTAATCTTTATGTGGGGGAGTAGATTTACCTTATCTTGAAATCACAGGTAGGATCAGGTAATCTTTTCTATGGTTTTGAGTGATTCATTTGTTTAACCTGATAAAAACAGTTTTAACTGTAGTGATGAAAATGCCAGCAGACTTTAAAGTAGAAGTCTGGAGAATTGCATTTCTAAAGTTTCCAAGTTTAAAAATAGGAAAAAACCTGATGGAGAGTGCAGAGTTTTTTTTCTGTGGTGTCATGTGACACAATCCATTTTGGTTCATAATTGGAAAATACCTCTAAGTAATCAATTTAAATCTTACTGTGTTTTCCTTCTGTCAAGAAAAATGAGTAAATTAACTAAGAAAGGTATTAAGATTCTTTCTGTGCTACAACTTTTTACAACATTGTAAATAAAAGGAAAATATTGGAAGTGACCTCTAAGTTAGTACCTCTAAGTTTTGGGTTTTCTTGAACACTTTGTGCGGTTAGATTAACTGAATGAAAGAAAACCAATAAACATGCTTTAAATAACCCAGCAAGGTTTAATATAAAATCCTGACTGATTTTATGCTTGTTTAGGAATGTGGACATCTTGGGGTTGAATGGAGAATGTATTACAAATGGATGTTGGGGCAAGGGAGGAAAGATTAATATATAGGAAAGCCAGGAAGTTTACTCCTTTTCTTCACCTGCCTGGAGCAAATTTCCTGAAAAAAACATCTCTAAATGCTGTATACTGGGAAAGCAGACTTGGGCCCATACTGTGCAGGAAGCTCCAACCTTTGTCTGCAGCACTGGATACGATAATACCAGGATGACGGCAGAGTAAAGGGTATCTCTATGTATAAATCCAGATCCCTTTTTTCTTTTTCTGGTGAGGGGGAAAGGGGAAACTGGGGACCAGGTTGAGGAACACCTGGGAGCCATATGGAATTTACTGATTTTTTTTTAACTAAAATTTTGTAGCTCAGTTTCAAACATTGCAATAACTTAATACAGAGTAAAACTTTACTGGATTTAGTGCAATAAAGTCCCCTGAATATTCACACATTGCCTACAAATGGTAATTGTCTTCTAATGCAAGCTGAAAGAATTGCTGTTTCTCTGTGGCCCTGATCCAAATCCACGAAGTCAGTAGGGGGGCCTCTGGCCTCCAGATCAGGTCGGCAGCCTGGTTGTTATCTCAGACCCTCTTGAGTGTTTTGAAAATGTATAGGACCAAAAATATGATTCCTTCGCTGGACTTTGGAACGTTAGCAAAGAGTAGAGGTCAGACTCCTCCAGCTGATACTTTTGTTTGCAATTAATATTCAGGAAGGGGGCGTGCTTCCACCTATAGCTTGGTCATACCTAGACTCTTGTGTAGACCTATTTGGGGAAATTCCAGGTGGTGGAAATACCATGAGAAGAGGTTTACCATCAACATGCCCAAATGTCTGGTAAAGTATCAGTACATAGGGCATCATTCCCAGTCCTGGTTCAGACTCCTGCCTGAGTGTAATCAGCTTCAGCTCATTGCTTTTCCAAGCTAAGGCTGACTGGTTTAAGATAGGTTTTCCAGCAACAGACCAAATACCCAAGCTAAGCTCCTCCTGTTTTTGCTTCCCTAAGTCTTTTATTTCTTGGGTCGCCAGAAGGGATCCTGTGCCATGCTGAATATCACTGATTAGAAGCTACCTTTGCAATCACTACTATAAAGGCAGAGCAGGATTAGTTAGATACACTAAAATATGGTTCTAATCTTCATTCCCAACTGATATTTTTGTGGCATGAAAATTTTAGAAATAGTAATTTTTCACTCCTTTTCATCTAATGTTTTATCAGAAATACAGGAAAGAAAAAAGCAAGACAGACACATTCTCACTTCTTTGTTTTCTATATCAGGCAACTGGAAGTAACCAGTTTCTTGTAATAAAAGTTGGGGTTTAGGAGATTGTTTTAGCTCAGTTTCTTGCCCAACTCTGAAAACTGAGAACATGAACCACATTTGCATCTGGTTTTGTGTCATAGAATATTTCTTGTTCCACAGTCTGGGGTGTTCATATCCTGGGAGGTTTCTGAGTTGAGATGTGTAAAAAATCAAATTCTTACAAGAGACTGGTTTGGTTACTTCTCAAAGTTGTTGTAAACTGGGGTACCAAATACTAACCTGCTTAAAGATTTCTGATCATCTGAAGTTTACAAGCCAATGCTATGACCTGTTGAGCCATTTAGCTTGCTACCTGCACAGTCTGCACTTTTCAAATAAACTGTAACTCTGTCAGGGACCAGACCTTAAATCTGAACCTTCCGTAACTTTTAGAGTTTGAAATCACATAGTACATGAGTCTGTTTCAAGTGACAATACAGTATCTGTATCATAAACATAGTAATGCAGTCCTAGAAAATCACATGGTGTATTTTCTGAGATGACTGACACTCTTGCAGGTACTTACAAGCACTTAGTACCTAATGAAAACCAAGCCTATAGAATGTTCTATCTCATGTCTCCTATCCTAAAAGGCATAAATTTCACATAGGT
>WAAD01002846.1:3992-20067 GCA_013389945.1 Fregata magnificens
TTAATTTTAAAAGCTTCATCTTTCTGTATCTACCCTCCAACATGCATGGTTTTGTGGGTTTTAACCTGAAGTTTCAATCTCCCTAAAAATATAAAATGTCTGTCAGAATCTTGTTTTTTACATTTATATCCTTCATTGCACAGAAATTCCTAGACATGCTATTTTTTCAGCCAACTTTCTAAATATGTGTGTCATTTACAGATCAGACTATACTCATAGGTGTCAAGGCGCCAACTTCTGTGGTAGACTATTTATTTTAGAACCCTGTGCACACAAAAGAAGTGTCCCCTAGTTCATAATGTGTTACTTTTTTTTTTTTACACCTTTACACATGAAAAGCTGCAGACAGTCAGATGCCAAATTCAGACTTGCAGAAATCACAGCAATGGCAAGTGCTTTAAAGTGTCTTTCTGTCAGCTCAAAAAGATTCCCTGTGCTACAAAACTCCACTCTCCCCCTTAAATGAAAATATTTATTGCTGCAGTACTCAAAGTACTCATTTGGGGGTTTTGTTGTTGCTGCTGCTTTGGTTTTTGTTCCTTTTAAAAAACATGAATCAGTTTTTGACATTCAACAAGAATTAGGAAAAAAAAATGTAAATGGATTAAAGCATCCCAGTTCACAAGCATCTGGTCAAATTCTACTTAAAAAAAAATGAGCCTCTCCTTTAAAAGCGGGGGGAAAAAAAAATCTCGTCAGTTCTCTTTTAACAGTACGAATGTACTGTTTTCCACAGCATTTGTGACAATTCCAAGGTGCCAGTTTTCTTCTAGAACACCCCTGAAAACAGAGTTACTGCACATTACAATTCATATCTTAAGAGATTCCACATTCTCTTCCCAGGGTTATGGCTAACCAAATTGTGCAAATGATCACAGATGTCCTGCAGATTCTCTCTGAGGGATTTAAGCAGTATCCTTCATTACTTGCCCTATTTAGATACCATGTTAAATCACAACTAGCTTTGGAAACAATATACCAAATGCTGGAGATGACAGATGGGCACGCTGGAGTCAGTGAATAGTAGCTATTTCAAAGAAACAAACAGCAAAATAGAAACAAAGAAAATAATGTCTTTCCTTTCAAAGATATTTTCCACAACGAAATTTTTCTATCAGGAAAAAAAATTCATGTGATTAATTCTAAGCTACCAAATTCTTTATGTTATGTTAAAATATTTAACATGTTGTTAAAAGTCACTCCACTGTTCAAAATAAACATCTTGTGCATTGCAGCATAGAAGCTCTGGCCTCACAGAGCCAGTTTTCAAGTGGACATTCTATTTATTTAACACCACAGATTAACCCATTGCTTTGGGGCATGGTTTGTCCCCCAAAATGATTATTTCATTTCACACAAACAGTTCTAATTATGTTCCACGACACAGTATTGGCCTGGCTTGCTCCACTTGCTGTGCCCCACCCCTCCCTGGCCTTCCCTGCCATGTTGAATTGCTACCCGTATTTCTACTCCTACTGTAGAAGTATTTTTACACTTAGTCAATTTTGACATTTACTAATATTCAAAGGAGGGAAAAACAAAAATAAAGACCACTCATACCAGATCCCCTGGGTGAAAAAAAAAAAAAAGCAAAGGGGGAACACAAACGAAACTGTCTGGAAATCAGGATCTAAAGAGATACAGCAAGGATCATTTTTCCTCCCACTCTGCAATAGCACAAGTAATTTCAAGTTCTCAGGATACCTTTTTGGAGGCTGTTTTCTAATTAAATAAGAAACCTGATCAGCTGTTTGTAAGCCAAGAAAACCCAGCTTGGAAATACAGAGGTTATTACTACAAATGAATGTTATTTTTGCAGCTTGATTATTTAATTCAGATGCATGCATATTAACTCATAATTACTTCTTGCAAACACAGAAGCACTGTCAAAAGTGAGAGCTATCAGTATTCGGCAAGAAATAAAAATGTTAAACAAGAGCACTAAATACGGCAGTGTGCAGTTTAATCCTCTCTGCCCCTCAAAAACAACAACCCAAGAAGGCAGCCCTTTTGGTTCCTGTCCTCTTAACCTGAACCAACACAAAGACTGCAACCTTTAAACCTGTTAGTGTTATCTAATGACTATTCCATCTACAAGAGCCTTTCTAATAGAAACACGCCTTGATGGCTTATCTCAGTGCACAAGGCAGGCCACAAAGAACCGTCGGCTTGATTGAGCGCAGTAATGGAAGGCAGGAAATGAGAAGGCTTGGTTAAGCCGCGGATAATCGATCAGTGTATTCACTGAAGTGTGAGCTGAGCTGGGAATAAGCTGCCTGGGGTATCAAATATTGCTATTTCCAGGGCAAAGTCCCATTTCTGTGATCTATGTACGAGAAAGCATAATTTATTGACAAAACAATATTGGATTTTTTCCGCAACGTCTTTGCTCTTGACATTTTGTGATTGTTTACAGCAAGGATTTCTCGTGTCCCTTTTATTCACGAGTTTAACAAATGAAACTCCTTTTGGAATTCATGATGTCACCTCAGTGTGCTGGAAATTAATTCTACCTTGTGTACAAATAACTCAGATGTGAAACAAGCATCACACTCACCTTCCCCTGAATTTCAAACTTGTACATTCGGATGCATATGCACATGAACACTCACACACCTTTAGGGACACACCTGTCCTGAAGACTACACAAGAAACAGAGCCCTTTGGCTCAGAGCCACTCTGCTTTGTTGAGAAAGTTACTATCTGTTCCAGATCTCTACCACAGTTTCTACAAAGCTTGATGCAAAACTGTTTGCAACCACCACCAAACATTGTACAGTACAGACAGGTTATTTGCAGACAGAGTTGCTTCCTACGTAAGGAGGGGGGAAAGCATACAAGTCCCATAAACACACCTGTAAATCTCAGCCTACATACACACCGATATACACATATGCCAAGTATAAAACAACAATCTGTTTGCCTACACCTTTAAACAATGCAAAACATGGCCAAAATTAGTCTTAAATCGTGAGTCATTATTTGCAAGGTTGTGTTTTGTGCATTGTGGGGAAATGACCAGATCCCCAAAACCTCAGAATCCAGCTATCAAGGCTCAAGCCTTTTTAAAAACCCTAGGTGATGTGCTACTTAGCTGCATTTTAATTCATAGTAGCTGCCATATGTTGACTCCTAGTGTGGGTGGTTTGGCATTATAGTTGCTAGACTGTCTTAAAAAAATTACAGTCTTCAGATCACCAGAAGAACTGTACTATCCAAACTTGCTACACTGCCATTTTATGAACACTAGATGTTCTGGTGGGATAGCTATTACAGTCACAAGGCAAGAACTCCATAGCATATATGACAGACAAAGAATAATTACGGTAACTGAGAACTAGGGAAAGAGCTATCAGGAACTGCAACAAATAGCACTAAAAGACTGCATGAACCTTAGTGAATTCGACAGTAAAGTTTGCCTCATAAGGATACAGGTTAGCACTGAATTTCATTGTGCTTCAACTAGATGCAATTCTAAACCAAAGCTCAACGTATCAAGCTATCTGAATGCATTTTTTCTCTCTTCCCTGTCTGCTCCTCACAGCTCTGGCTTCCCCTACACACTTTAACAAAAATCAACTAATATGGAATAAATGTTACCTACCAGCTCTTAATTTTAGTTAGTGTCACTCAAACCTTCTTTTCCCCTCAATTTCTGCTTTCCAGAGATGTCCAAAACATCCTGAACTAATTAAGCCAAAAATCAGCCCCAGTCACCCAAGAGTTGATACGCTATAATTCAAAGATGTAACCAGTATGCAGACCCGGCTTCATAAGCAGACCTTCCCAGTAAAATCAGTATGCTGGATTAGTTCTTTGTCTCTTGCAGACACTTCACTACTCACCCACCAAAGTAGGGAAGTGCTTGCAGATTTAGGGGTTACAACTCCATTTGGGTCTTTAGGTGGGAGGTGCTACACATTAGCATCTCACCTGTTAGCCAAATATCACTCCGTAGAAATGGCATCAATAAGTAAGAAAGGGCTGCACTCCTAAAATTGCACTTCAGAGATAAGATAATCCTCTCCAACATACTGATAACAGCTTCATCCTCAAAGAGCTAGTAACTCTCAGCTAGAATCAGATTCTGACAACAAACTCTTTCAGACACCTCTATTCCCTTCTTCTGCCACTATTTTCTCACTGTTTTCAAACCCATGTCTTCTAATTATTTGCTTCCAAATGAACTGCCACGGGGCGCATGTCAGCAATTCCCCTTGACGCAGAGAGGCTGACATTGATTATGCTGAATGCCAACGACATCTCTGAATTAGGCATCATATTAAAGAAAAACGAAACACAAGGAACAAATGAAAATACCATTGAGCAAACAGTCATTCCTTTCCAAGACCTAAGCCCATACGGAACAATACCTTTAATAAGACACTTGCCACGAGCCAAGTAAAAATTAAGCCTGTCTTGACCATTGAAAAAAATTCTAAAAAGCAACTGTGAAATAGCCAACTGAAATGGAGTGTTTAGGCTTTACCAATTTTGTTAAAGAACAGGTAACTATTTAAAATCTTATCCTTTGACAGTGTTTCTTAAAGGCATAGGGCCATTAAAATTTAACATGAAGCCTCCTGTTTTCTACTTACACAGAGGAACAGAGAGATGTAAAAAAAAAATCTACTGTACAAATTACTGGCCCGTGTTAGTTACAGAATGACATACTTTTGTATGTGCAAAAGAGTATGTGTAATTATATAAAAACAAGTGCAAACTAGAATTGATCAAAATGAGACTACATGGTTACTTGAAAAGGAAGCTACGAGGGCATCGGCCATCTGTCAAAGTAGAACAGCTTTCAATACATTCAACTGCTAACCAGCCTTTTGTACCCAGGCTCTGTGGACTCCTCTCTTTCAATATCAAAAAAGCGTCCATCTTTTTTCATTCCTTTGGAATTCCACTCATATTCACACCCCAGAAAATGTGACTGATCAGCAACTGACACCATCTTCTCTGGTTTTAAGAAGATTACAAAAGAGGTCAATTGGGACCAAACAAAACACTATTCTATGCAGTCTTTGCCCAAGTTACTTGTGTTTTCTACGCAAATTCCCAAGGCAATTTCCTCCTTACCTACGACACTCAAAATTAATCCCATCTTCCCAACTTTTAGCTAGCAGTGACACAGAAACAGAGGATCAGAACCAGCACCCTTACATCCCCCGATACATCAAATATCAGATATATAATCATTCATAACATTTTAACTTTTGAACAATCCAGAAAACAGAACTGAACACAGCCTCATCCAAGTTTTCAAGGAGAAAAAGAACATTACTCATTTCAGGAAACACCCATAAGAGATTTCTGTATGTAAAACAAACTATAGTATTTATTCCATAAACTTTTCAGCTTTACTAGAAACAAAGCTGCTTACTGTGACAAGATCTAGCAAGTCACCTGTTTTCCTATCAGCAAAATACACGTAACTGACAATACTCTTAAAATTTCAGTGCAATTCTAAATGACAAAAGATAATTTCATCTTGCAAAGAAAAAGCAGTTATGCTTAAAAACTGGCTGGCTTAAAATAAAACTATCAAAAGATCTTTCATGAAGGTTATGGGTCATCGCTTACTACCTCATTTAATCCCTTTGTGGTATCTTTCTGCTCCGTTTCCCTTTTATGTTCTTTGAATCCCATCTGTGGTTCATGGTGTCAGTTATGCTGAGCAAAAGCATAAAGTAACCACACTATTACAGTGTACAACTACCCACGAACAAGCCTGTTTAATTATAGCTGTCAGGGCTAGAAGACAGTGTGTNTGGATGCAAATCAGTTAAGTGTGTATGTATCTGATGAAACCTGTGCACATAAACTTTGTTTGTCTGTGCTACCTCCACAAAGGCCCAAGAGGAAGGCAGAGTACAGATGCACACCGTAGCTGTAGACAGTCAGTTGGGTCCATCCAGGCTTACTATTTTTGTTTCAGCAAGTCACATCTCCGCACAATACCCGCGTAACCTCGCATTGTGCTCATGCTGAAAATTCTTCACAACACAGAAAACTACTGCATTTCTATATGCACATGCATATGGTACACTCAGCTCTACGGTACAAAAATGGTAGATGAAGCAGTGGAGATGCCACATCTCAGCTATTATTTCTACAAGTATCACGAAAGCCCTATAGGAAAGACACGAACGGGGTGAGAATTCATTAATAAGCTGTAATTAAAATCACTACTAGAGAAAGCAATAAGCACTATTTTGGATCACAGCATCTCTGTTCCTGTTTGCTGCTTCTACAAACTCCACTTCGATTACGGTTTATGCCTTTCTCACAGAAGCAAATTTGGCAGCAAGCTGCTGACACAGTATTGATAGCGACCCTCCTTAACACACGGGCTTATTAGCATTTCTATTGCTGCACCACATACGATACACGTTGTACATCAAATACACTCTGTGTCAAGCATAATAAGCAAACAGTTACCTAACAACTAATGGTATTACAAATGCATTTAACTAATCATTGAATATACACTCTGGCAATTAAATTCCATTAAGGTTTCCTAAGCATTATCCTAAAGAAATGCAACACTGAAATGAAGATACCATTCAGACTATGCCTGACATTTGCCATTAAATGTCATTTATAGTATATAGCTCAAATCTAATTGCTGAGCACCACCAGCCACAGCATTTATCACTTCTATTAAAACAAACAGCACACAGCGGTGGGACTATTTGAAGCCATCATATACAGTTTAAATAGATTTCTCACCTTCTAAATATCAAGAGGCCACACTTTCTTTAACATCTCACTAAGGGGTTTACCTTTTAGCAAAGAGATACCAAGAGCTGAAAGGATAAAACAATCAGGAGACAGTTTGCTCTGCAAACCCAGCACAGAGTTTGAACAGTCATATGGCTGTTAAAATATCGCCTAATAGTCAGGGGAATTTTATGACAGGAAAAATTAAAGCACCCCTGCAAACTGGCCCGCACTGCTAGCAAGCTGGGTTTTAAAATTATACAAAGAAAAGAAAAAAAATAAAAGACTGATCAGCCAGATCCTGTGATTTGGCTATTTCACCACATAATCAAGTGTTGTTCCTATAAGGAAACAAAGTGTATTTGGAAAATAAATGCCTGCAAAGTAAATGTTTCCTTGTGTGGCTTCTCAGAGATGTAAGCATTTGCTTATGAAATGGTCAGTTACTTAAATGCATATATCCTCTAAGAAACTGCACCTAACATGCTGTGTTATAGGAAAAGCTAACATTTCAAAGCAGGGAAGAAAAAAGTTTACTATACATGTGCTTCATATATTAGGGTGTTCAGACACTGCATGATAAACAGGGTCATGACATAGCCTTAATAAAAATAATACTGTCAGTAATTATTGTGAAACAAACCAGAGCAGCTAACCAAGACGACAAAACAGCACTCTTAAAAAAATGTCAAGTTGTAAAGATATGACTGTAACTTACTATGCAGGGAATTTCTAATACAGATTGTTGCTGTCTGCCGCGATATCAATAGCTAGAATTAGCAACACTAGACTTTATAAATACAAAGAAAAAAAATATATGTACATCAGTACTAAATAAATATACCCCAAACCAAGTCTACAGGCTGCAATCTAATCTAAACCTGTAGATTGGAAAGATGGCCTCCATTCATCTGGAAATAGCTAGATATTGAAAATGCTAAAATCAGAAATAACTACACTGGAGAATAAAATGGATGCATTCACTTGCTATAAAAGAAAAATGCTCAAAGGAAAAGTTGGGAGAGAGGTACAAAGAAAAAACCCTTTTCTCAGGTGGTAAAAGTCATGCATGAAAATACAGACAACTAAGATGAACCACAAGAAAAGGAGTTCTGAAACAAAGATATATAGTTTTTAAACATATAGTACACATATCAGGGACACCATCTGCACTCTCATTTGAATTAAGATTAAAGTGAATAGAGACAGCCAACCTAACATACAATTCTAAGGCTAATCATTTGTCTTGGGCAATATAATCACCACAGCACTACAACTTTAACAAATGAAGCTACTAATAGCTTCCATTTTAAAAAGTCAAGGTGTTATTTCAGTCAGAGATACAGAAGTAGAATGCTTTGAGACCAACTAGTAGGTTCCATAAACCATTCAGTCCTCCTGTAGAATTCAAATTAATTTACATTATTACTAGAGGCACTGGATGGAACCCATCTTTGCCAGATTCAAATGCTCGACTCAGAAATAATCATGTATTGTTATTGAAAGTTTATACCTTTCTCATTGTTCTCGGCACAAGGATTTATACGAAGCGTATCATCATAGCTGATTTTTTTTTCCCAGACTTATTGAAAACAACAGGACACCTGATTAAGAATTCTGTGTGCAACCATTACCTATAATTGCAGAAACTGGCAGAGTACCTTACAAAAAAAAAAATTTTCATAAAGCTAACCAAAACACCCTAACCAAGTGTTACTAAAACTTATTGAGGAAATTTATGTAAAAGCTTATTTGACTGTTTCAGAGATAGCTCGTTATTTAGATGAGTTTCGTTTTACCGAACACAATCTTCTCAGCATGACTTAAAAAAATTGTTTTTCAAATCACCATGAGCTTAGTTCTTCAAACTGCTTCCCAGGAGTCTCACTTGGGGGGGGTGGGGTGGGTCTTCGAGATTATGTAATAAAACTAGGCACTCTCCCTCTCTGATGCATACGTTAGAGGGAGAAGCCTACTTAAGTCCGTACTGAGACACATATTTGAGAAGTCTGTGCAATTGTCTTCAGTTCCGGCCATACCATCTCTCTACCTTCCTGTCACAAGCTCATGTATTTGACTGCACAGACCGGCACAGGGCACAGCCCACATGCTCTAATGCTTTGAAAGTTGTGAGAATGCTGCCAGGCTGGAAGGGACCTCCAATGTTACTTGGAGCTGGGGGGGGTTGGGAGGTCCTAGCGCACTGGGAACCTGACCCTAAAAAGTGTGGGGCTACCTGAGGATTTGTTACCTTAGAAAAGTGAAATAAAATATTCATACACTGGCACAAGAGACACTGACAAATCCATTTTCCAACACTTAAACTAATGTAAACTAATGTAAACTATAGCACTTGACCTAGAAGTGTTTTCCAACGAGTACAGTAATAAATGAATCTTTAATATAACGCGGTATTAGCTCAAATTTAAATATTTACTACGCAGTTAGTGTATTTCAAATGCAGGCATGCTCCAGATACTCTCCCAGCCATTTATTTTCCTGGTCCAATATTTTTACTGACAAATAGCACCCTTGGTTTAATCACCTCTCCACATTCGGTATCAAAAGGCAAGAATTAACCACCAACTAAAGCCACTGTATTAGCCCTCTTTGGCATCAAGAACAGTCAACACATGGGAAATTGAGCACATTCAAAGGACATGCCCTTCCTAATCAGAGTGAAGATTGTGCAGTACACAGAATTACACCACGTAGCAGGTTACCCTGGAACACTGCAGAGAGCATCATGACAGCTGCAGTTTCCAGATGAAAGATGTATGGTGATATTTTACCACAGTTCATAGAATTTTGCACTTCAGAGTGTGAAGTTTTTAGCTTAAAGGACCAAACTACTTCAAAACTCAAACAGCTTATATTGAAAGAATGTTCTGAGGGCTCAGAAAAGCACATAGAAACAAAATCTGAAATCGGTATACAATTTTCAGATACTTCCTTACAAATTTGCCTCAGCTAATGCAGGGAAGCACTCAATCACAGTCCATACTGGTGATAATAATCATCTTTGATCATGAGCACAGCACAGGGAGCAAGAATTCCTAGGTTTATGAACAATTTTGTAACACAAATAAGCGAAACACTACAACATATCAGAACCAGAAAACTAACACCAAGTAATAGCTTCCTTTTTTGAAAACCTATTTCTCAATCTTTTCAGTAACAGACATTCTGAACAGCATCCAAGGGAATACCTTTCTGCAGATTTCTTGGCATACATTGCATGCATTGTGTGACATATATTCATAGAATCATTTAGGTTGGAAAAGATCATCGAGTCCAACCGTTAACCAAGCGCTGCCAAGTCCACCACTAAACCATGTCCCCAAGCACCACATCTACAGGTCTTTTAAATGCCTCCAGGGGTGGTGACTCAACCACTTCCCTAGGCAGCCTGTTCCAATATTTAACAACCCTTTCGGTGAAGAAATTTTTCCTAATATCCAATCTAAACCCCCTCTGGCACAACTTGAGGCCATTTCCTCTTGTCCTATTGCTTGTTACTTGGGAGAAGAGACAGACACCCACCTCGCTACAACCTCCTCACTAGGTCCTAAGGTTCAGGCATATCAAAGCACCCAATTGCCTTCCCCACCCCCACCCCCCTTTTTTTTAAACATGAAGAATATGAAAGCACATACTGAAGCTGGTCCTTGTTAGCAGGCCCATTTTCATCTCTTTAAACTCACAGAGCAATTCCCTTGAAAACTGTCACAGCATTTTCACAATCCATAAAGAGGAAGTTCAACAGCCTTAGGTCACTAATCATAACTACAGTAGATAGAGCATAAATTATGTCTTTCTATTTCACAGTAGTGAATCATGTATATTCTTTTATCTTAATTACTTGATTCTTTCCATAAATCGAATATTCCAGACATGTTTGTAGCCAGTAGGGTGTAAACAGCTGCATCTCCTTTCTCTAATATTCCTAGCATTAATGTTCCATCTCCTTTCCTTTCTGTAAGGTTATGTGTAAACCTCATCTTAACCATTCCCTCCCATTTTCTTTTCCTATGTACAACAAACATACAGATGCCACATTTATTGCTGTTTCTACCGCACAGTTACTTGTAAACAAATTGGTAAAGCTGTCAAGTGGCCTTAACTCTAATCAAGAATCTTTTCTATATGAAAGCACTGTTGTGTAGATGAAGTTGCATATATTTTATACTGCAGCTACTCTAGCATTTCTTAGATATTTAATGCAGTTCACGAAGATGCATATTACATTGAGTCATAAACGTGGGATACAGACTTCCTAGGATGTTCATTCACTGTAAAGCACTAGTTAGCTTTCCCAGCAAAATCAGGATACGGAGCATAAAAGAGCAAGTGCAAGCACTTTGGTGGTGTTAGGCTATTTGAAAAAAGCCCCTCTGAATCAGACATCCACTGGAATTCTCCAACTGCAAACCACAGCAGAAGGGATGAATCTTTTTTCCCCACAGTCATCAGTATGAGACACGGCTAGCAACAGCACCTTTAAAATTCAGTGTTGTAAGGAACTACATTGATTACTTGACCTGCCAAAATCCTCACACTGACTGGGACTAGTAATGAATCCACTTCATGGAAATCTCAACTCTAAAAGAAAACACACAGCTTTGCACAAATACTTTGCTATAAATCTGGATGAGCAAGACCCAAAAGTTCGACAACCCTAGTGATATGTCTGTTATAAGAGGAAAGGAATTTGTAAACAGAACAACCTTCTTTACAGCTCATCAAATCTTATTTACAATGTCCTTAGACTAGAGTCTGCTGCATTGGTCGTATAGGCTGATTCCAACACTTGTCCCAGCAAAGATCCTATATGCATCCTAAGACTGAGACACTACCTCTACCCAGGGTTTTACAGCAAAACTACAACTGTCACATTTTGTGTTAAAACTCCAAGAGCTTCCAAAGAGCTCCATGACATTAGGCTCAATTTAGGGTGCCTCTTTCACCTCTGTCCATTCTTCCGGTGTTTTTAAGATGTTTACTGACCTAAGAAAGAGAAAGAAAATCAACCAGAGCCACGAAGATTCACTTATCCAGACAACTGCAAAACAGGTTAAGAAAACCATAGAAAGCATACTGATAACCAGAAGATACATCTCTCTCTCTCTCTCTCTACAATTGTGCTGTTCCAGTTTTATACATAAACAGCAGACTAGTAAAAAGATTTATTTGACAGCAGAATGTATCTGGAAAGGTAAGAACCACCCTTCCAATTTTGCGACCTATAATTAGACTTTTTTAACCCAGGATACTTAAAACACACCATCTCTTAAGTAATGAAGTACCTGACACACCACACAGTGAAAAGACAATTCCTTTTACTGTTCACAAAATGCAAACCATGCATGGAATTTTGGTTCAGCAAACTGTAAGCTGTCAAATAGGTTAGTCATAGGAGGTATCTCCACACCTTCTCTTCATTATTAGGAAATGGGAAAAAGAGGTATTGCTTCTTGTGATTCTTTATCGCATGTTGCTCAAGTCAATAGATCATTTTATACAGCTCACGTTTCAACTGAATTTTATAATATTATGCTTAGCTGCAGATGACCACCTTTGAGAGAGCACTCTATAGATTGCTGTGAAGGCATTCCCATCATTTGATTAAAATAGCCACAGATTCGTCAACTCACCTCAAGAAATCCACAGCAAATCAGAACTACAGGAATACAATCCACATCAAGAGGCCCAGTCCATTGCTCCATTCACCAGTCTACAAGAATAAGTCCTCTCTCATCATCACAATTTGTTATGAAAATGGCAACTGCTGAAAACTACTTATTTTCACAGCCTCACTCTTAGAACTTTTATAGTGCCAGAACTTCATTTTTGAGAAGGATCCTTACATTTAGATGGATTTCTGCTTTTTATTTTATGCCATAATTACAACTCATATTTTGTTATTTTAAAAAGGATGTTTTACAAATAAAAGGGAAACACAATTTGTTGTTTTATACAGCATTCCTTACATGAGACATTAACAGTACATACAGGTGGATGGAACAAGAATTGCTTTACAGAACACCACAGCTTGGGTACAAAACAGTTTAAGATCTGCTTAGCACAAGTTTGCTTGTTTCAATAATTTTGCATTGCTTTTCACCTTAAAATGTGCCAAGAAACAAGACACTGAAAGGAATAAGATAAAAAAAAAGAAGCTCTGCTTAGAAAGCAGAGCAGGATACTTACGCACTATTAATTTAATTAAAGAGTTATTTTCCTTTTAAATACCCTCTAATGGCCCAAAACGAACTCAGGCTGATTTAAAATCAATCACTTTAATCAAATTACAAGTTCAAATTCTCCATGGATTAGTGTTCAGTGACTACAGAGTCAAAAATGCACATCCATCACATCCCTACTTTTTATTTGCTCCAAGTCCTGAGTAGGGAGAAGAACTGGTTATCTCATTTATACAAAACATGTGAATCTCAGGCTCACACAGACAGGCAGCTAGCCAGCCCCTAAGCCCCACTGATGCTCTCTAAACAGGCTCTAGGTAGCACACAGACCTCATGCCTGCCTTCTGTATAGAAGAAAAAAAGAATGTGCAAAGGATTTGAAACTCTATTAGACAGTCACAAGGTGGTGCTGACTTGGAGCATTTTCCTAAGTGGCTCAATCAGTCTCTCTGCTGTATAAAAAGGGGAGATGTATTGCCTTTCCTGCCACTCAAACACAGAACACATCCCAGGTATTCAAAGAGCATCTATACTATTTTCCCTTCCACATGCCAGCATTTTTGTACCTCTCACCAGCAGCCTGCTAGAACAGACATCTTTCCTAGTATTTTTTTAATCTATACAAAATCAACACCTTTTGACACAGTGTGGTGTACGAGCCTCAAATTTACCAAAGACAGATGAAATAATCACTTGCCTTCAAGAACTTACTTGCTCTACAGAACAATCACACAGCAAGGCTAGGGGTAGTGCATAGAAACAGCACATCAGCAGTGATAATCAAGAAAACTGACATTTCAGAACATACACCAGTTGCCCCAATGTCTATCACATTATCACGTTCTTCACAGTAAAGAGGAACAATGGCTGATCTTTATGGATAAAGACAATTGCTACCTGCTTGAGCAGCAGCCCAACAGAAAGGCAAGAAATACTTGCAAGGGAAGCTACCCATAAGTGAAGATGAACATGCATGTGTGCCAATAACCTTAAATGTCCCCAAGTGCAGAAATCTTAAGGAAACTGGGGAAACGGGAAGAAAGAGTCCAACCAACTCAATATGGGGCAGGGAAGGAGGAACAGAAATTTCTGATTACACTCGCATCTCTACACGGATTGAAAAGATTTCTCTACCAAGACTGCCAACATTGCAGATCCTTGCCACCACCCACCTTTGACCATGCACTGTTTTTCTAGAGCACTTAGGAGAAAAACTTTAGTTAGGCAGTCTCAGTGATGTTTTCCATAACTGAACTCCACAACAGCTCAACTGCACTTTCTCCAGTGTAACTAGAAAAATCAAAGATGTCTATTTTACATATTATGCATTATTCTTTTCTGCCCATGTTTTATTTTTAAGCATCCAGATAGGACTTATAAGCTTAGCAAGAAGCTTGCGCATCTAAGCTGCCCTTAACCATACCTACAGCACAGCTATTATGACAGTTTCACAGCTATGATAACACTGACACACAACACCCCACTGAAGTCGTGGCTAGCAGAGATATCATTTCGGGTAGCTAGTGGTGGGATGTTTGTTATGTCCTACACCTCCACGTGCTACACTGAGCATTTTATTTTCACAAGAGCTTTATCACTACCTTGAAGAGCAATATGAAGCACATCAGTGAGGTTGCCCTTTCCCAGCAAAAGGCAAGCAAGCAAATGGTGAGGGATGGGACGCACACTAAAATTTAGTGACCACAGTGACATTTCACATTCCTTAAGGAAAAATCATTTTGAAAGTGGGAAAACAAATTTCTTTAATGAATTATCTTCACCAGCTTACAAAGCATAACAATGTATCTTTGGAGATGTAGCACAGACAAGAAATCTGACAGTGCTCAAGTACCCCCAAATGACCAGAGAGAAAATTTCAACTTCAATAATCCTAAAGGTCAGAAGCATTATTAAACATGACAGATGCCCTCACTATTCAACACTAGAGGACATGGCTAAATTTATTCTAACTCCTTTTGCTCTTGCTACATGTAAAGCAGCTAATGTACCATTCAATTTTTTTTTCCCCTAAAAGCTAGAAATAACAAATCTTTTTTCTCCACATTTTCAGGTTGACAACTACTGATTTATTTAGCAGCCAATTATCTCAACACCAGGTGTAGCTGGTTTGCTTTGGGTAAGTAGGAGGAAACAAGACAGTACAAAAGAAAAAGGCAAAAGGTGCTGACAACTACCCTATCATAACAAAGGGCCTAAAAAACCCCTAAAAATATGGGCAAGTCAAATATACAGAGGGATGTTAATAAATTCTATGGTTCCTGTATCTACAATCAAGCCACTGCTATTAAACATGTTCTTGTGTACAAATTACTAGCCACACATGTCCCTCTTGATAACACAGTATGAGAAAAGCAATCCCGATTATACTCCACAACCTGTTTGCTCAACATCTGTTTTAATCCTTGGCTCAGTCAGACGGGAGGGGTGGGTGTGTTGTTAATGGAATTTGTATCAATTGTGCTTCCTGCTTTCCTTTTTATAGCATTAGAAAAAATAACACAATAGCAATTTTGCAAAATGAGCATGGGATTTCACATTCAGTCCTATTTTTGTCACGCTGCAATTCTTAGAATTCCCTTTTCTGTTTTATACAGAAGTTGGCTCTCAAAATAAAACAGCTTTAGAATGAATGGGAGCAGTTTTCTGATTTAAAACAAGATGACAAGCATCATCAGCTCATATTAAGGCACTGTCCGCCATGTTATCTCTTTTGGAGTGCATATATAACGTGGTGCACACACACAGAAGAGCATCTCGCCACCGGCAGCAGTGCAGGATGTTCAAACAGCTTTGCTGTTACAGGAAGGGCTTCAGCAGCTACTCGCTGGAGCCAGTGAAAGAGCTCACAGAGCCTTTGTTGGGGGTGAATCCTCAACAACCTCCAGACAGGAGGCTTTCATTTTTCATGTGGCAAGAAGCCAGCAGTGAAAATTCCAATTGCTGGCCTTCTGAATGCCCACTGGTGCAAAAACAAACAGGGTAATCACATGAAAAAACACCCTGTGGATTATTCTCTAGTGTTTTGTTTTGGGGGGTTCCCTCCCCCTGCCCCCAATGTCGCCCATAAGTTGTAAGGTCTGGATTTCAATTGTAAAGATCTAGGCCATATGGAGGGGAACAGA
>WAAD01002861.1:1277-13072 GCA_013389945.1 Fregata magnificens
CCAGCAGGAGTAGGGAAGTGATCGTGCCCCTGTACTCGGCACTGGTGAGGCCGCACTGTGTTCAGTACAAGAAGGACACTGAGGTGCTGGAGCGTGTCCAGAGAAGGGCAACGAAGCTGGTGAAGGGTCTAGAGAACAAGTCTTTTGAGGAGCGCCTGAGAGAACTGGGGCTGTTTAGCTTGGAGAAGAGGAGGCTGAGGGGAGACCTTCTCGCTCTCTACAACCACCTGAAAGGAGGTTGTAGTGAAGCGGGTGTTGGACTCGTCTCCCAAGAAACCAGCGATAGGACGAGAGGGAATGGCCTCAAGTTGCGTTAGGGGAGGTTTAGATTGGACATCAGGAAGAATTTCTTTACCGAAAGAGTGGTTAAGCATTGGAACAGGCTCCCCAGAGAGGTGATGGAGTCACTATCCCTGGAGGCATTCAAAAAAGGTGTAGACGTGGCACTTCAGGGCCGGGTTTAGGAGTCATGGTGGTGTTAGTTGACGGTTGGACTTGATGATCTTATAGGTCTTTTCTAACCTTAATGATTCTATGATTCGATGATCTTAATGGTCTCTTGCCCTGGAGAAAAAAGGCAGGTGGTTTTGTTCCATGCTAAAACAATTTCTTGTTTCTAATGGAAGTGTATTGGTTTCTAAGAAATTTCCTGTAGTTTACTGTTAGTGTGACTTAGAAGTTTGTACGTTTATTTTCTTTTTAATAACTACTGAACGTGTTTTGTGTGTGCTCCTAATCTTCATCTGTAGATGTTTTTCAGGACAAAAGGTGGGTTTGTTTTGTTTTGTTTTTCTGAATTGCCTCATCCCTAAAATCTAGAAGTGCTAGGGGAGAGAAAGGAGCAAGGCTGATTTTTCCCTTGGTACAGTTCACACATTCACATCTTTGTTTCTGCAGTTGAGTAACAAACATATCTCAGTTCACTTTGCATTGGAATTGAGGAACTTCAAGCAAAATGCACATTCTGCTGAAGGAACACGCAGAGCCATGCAAGAGCGAAGACCTTTGTCACTGTATGCCGTGTTCTTTCATGTTTCTTGCTTCTAAGTGAGGCCTGGGTATTTTTTCATGCACAGTATAACAAATAGTTCCCTAAACTGAAAGTCAGGTACAGGACTTGGTTCTGGTGTGACCTTGGGTAAGATACTTCTCTGCCCTCTGTGACCATGTGGCTTTAGTAGATTATCCCCTGAAAACTGCTACAAAGTCAAAACTGCGACTTTCTCTGTCTCAGTACAGTCTTACTATAATGAGGGTTTAATGCAAATACTGCAAATAACTGCCTCTTTGAAGTAAAGAAGAAATTAAGTAGAATTAATTATTTTTTGTTTATTTTAAATTGAGGGCATCTGTTGTAACTAAACATTTCTTGTTAAATAGAGAATTCGTATGTGTGCTTCATTGCCTGGTACAATGGGAAATGTCAGGTCAAGAAAAGACTTGGCTGAAATTTCTTGATCTGATTTTTTTTCTAACACATAGATGTAAACCAGTTAATAATAATAATAATAATAATAATAATAATAATAGTAATAAAACCCCCAAAACTAACAAAAACAAGGTCAGTGAATTACTTGATTTTACCAGATTGAATGTACCGCTTGGCTACTTTAAGTTAATGTTAAAAAAAAATTTTTAAAAATCTTACATGTAACAGTTTTCTGAAATGGTTTTACACATTCCCATCATCTGTTAGTATAATTTTCTCATTCGTGTGCATACGATGAGTACAGTTAGATCATTTTGTACACAGGTATGTCCAGACAGTTCAATAAATTCCTGCTGTGATAAAAAAACAGCAGCCTGTTTGAATTCTCACGAGGAGGCCACATGGATGGCAAGTGATTATGTTGTGTCAAGAAGTGTTCAACCTAGAGCAGGTACCGAATTACAGTGCTGTAGCTCTCTGTTTGTGACACAGGCATCTGTCCTGTAACATCAATTCTAGACCGACTGCAATGCAACATCCTTCATTACGCTGTGTCTAATGTAGCACAGTCCCAGCTTTAATATTCCCACCAGTGTAATGGCTGCACAGAGTTTAATTCTTGATAGCTTGCCCTGAATATGAACAAGAGACAAATGCCTGGTGAGCGGCTGTGTATCATTTAGTCATCTCCCTGCGGAAAGCAGTCATTTGAGGTAGATTTAAAATTAGAGAAGTCACAGACTTGGGCACTTACATGGTTTCCCCTTTGCCCATAATGGAGAAGAATAATGAGTTTCAGTACAAATTGTAAGGGCTAAAAATATTGCTTTGTGCAATGAAAATTGTGCTGTTATATATCACCTCCCCCTTCCTCTGACACTTTCAATCAGCTTTTCAGCTTTCACTGGTAGATAATTTGATGAAAGCTTTGCACTGAGTAAGGCTTTTTGCTCAGTTGTATACAGCAAAAATACTGCTTGTGTCAGGACCAATTAATAATGCTGAATGTGTTTTCATTCATGTGAACAGTTACTATAAATCTTTTTTCCATGAAACACCGGGATCCATAAGAATAATGTTAGCAATAGGTACTAATGGCATACTTTGTGGCTGTTCTAAAGATGTTACGGTCGCCAGCTGATAAATTTGATGACAGCTGACAAATTTCTGATATGTTAGGATGCCTGTAGACTCCTGGCAACTTATTTTAAAGCTTCATTTCTTGTGCTTACCTTTAACTGTCCTTAAAGGCTGCAAAGCTATATACAGGTGTCAGCCCAGGCCAACATTTCCCTCTCCCTCTAGCCTTCAAGAAAAGGGGGGAGGGGGGGCTGGCACTTAAGACATTTGTTATTTAGAAGCTTTATCTATATTATCTTTTTTTTTTCAACTCTTGAGGCTATAAATGCCTAGGATTTTCATGACATTTACAATCCAAAGTACATATTATTAAAAGGCATGGGAAAAAATATCTGATAAGGAGAATATGAAATGCATAGCAATGTTTCCTTATAATAATAGCATCTCGATTGCAAAATAGTTGTTTATGAGGCAGTTATTATTGGACACCCACAGGATCTTCCTTTCTTTTGCACATCAGAAATGATATGCCAAGAGCTGGGGAATGCAAATACAGCTATAAAGTCCACTGCAACTACAGGATCTGAGTAGCTGAAAATTAAAGTAATTGAAAAAGTTAATTTGTCAGACACTTGACAATTTTGAGGAAAGTTGTTTTAGCTGCGTCCATTCTCTCCAACCCTCTTTCATTTTAGATACCAATATTTGCTCATAAGTTACAGAAAGCTTCTTTGTTGCTGTGTTAAATGATTTAATACTATTAACCAAATTTTTCCTTCAAGGATTTACAAATCTACCTTTACCCCTCAAGAGTGTAGCCTACACATTATATTTGCCAGGGAAAAATCCCTCCTGTGAGCACGTTTTCTTTATTTTTAATTTCATTATATCAGTAACGCATCAGACCTACTTTAGGAATGGTTAATTATTTCTTGGTTACTTTATAGTTCAGTGCTATAACTTTCATTCTTTCTTCAGCAGCAGTCTATATTGAGAACAAATTAAGAAGACAGATACAATAAAGTTCGTATGTTGGTCAATTCTGTTTTCTAGCTGTTTAGAATGGGCACAGGTTGTAAATCATTACTAATTCAGAAGATGATCCCTGAACTGTAATCAACAGATTCATTAATAAGACCTAGTACAATTCCACTCTATTCTTAATTCTTTTCACTAACTCCTGATTAATGTGCATTACTTCACTGCTAGGTTTGCCTGTAAGTGCTATTTATGGATTAGCTGCATATTTTTCATGTTTGCACTCATTTAATTAATTCTGGCCAAAAAAACTTCCTACTAACACATATATTTCTACTTTTACTGATTTTTCATGCATATTCAATATTTAAATTGGGAAAATGACACTAATGCTGTTTTTAGTATTTCTTTCAATGTACAACCTTTATAAAAACTACAAAGGAGAAAAGTTTGGGTTTTGCTTTTTTGCTTTTTTAATGAAAAAATTACATGTTTCAACAATTGGTAACTTTTTTCCTAGATATTTTAACAACCCACAGAGAAATTATGTTGTATTTAAAAAAAAAAAGGTAAAACTAGAAAATACAGTTTATTCCACAAGTATTGCACAGGTAATAATTATAAATTCATGTCCTCTGACAGTGCACTCAATTTCTTTTATTTGCTTCATTAGAAAAAATTCTGGTTTGAGTCTCAAGGGTTGTATTGGTGGCTGGGGAAGGGGTGTGATTGAATTCACTCTTAGATGTGTCATGTTTCTTAGGGAAAAGAGGAGCAGATGAATGGATCCACATACAAATGATGATATCTGAGGACAGTCAAGTGAAATCCTAAAATGTACAAGGCAATAATTCAGTTGCACTACTAAGGTTCTCAGAAAAGACCATATCAATAATTTTTCAGTGAAAGCATCAATTGTTTCTATCTTGTTTCTGTTTTCAGTCCCTGCTTCTGATGTGCTGACTTCATAAAAGTCATTTCAGCATGTCTCCATTTCCCCATCTCTACAATGTGTGATTAATACATTAGATCTTGCCAGCGAAGAGCTTTGAGATCCAGTAGCAGAAACATACAATACAAGAACTTATTACTGCATATCTCTTTATCAAAGAAAAGTGGCTTGGAAGGAAAGCAGTATCTGTAAAAATCCTTTTTGATTTTTTTTGCTGCAGTTGATCAGTCTGTGGCTCTTCTTGTAAGTACAATTACAAATGAAATATATAGGAAGCCAGTATTTCTTGTAGAGGTGGCTGTGCTTCATAGCCGGTTCCATTACTGAAGTCACAGTGCTGGGTTCAGAACAGAATAGAATCATAGAATCATAGAATAGTTTGGGTTGGAAGGGACCTTTAAAGGTCATCTAGTCCAACCCCCCTGCAGTGAGCAGGGACATCTTCAACTAGATCAGGTTGCTCAGAGCCCCGTCCAACCTGACCTTGAATGTTTCCAGGGATGGGGCATCTACCACCTCTCTGGGCAACCTGTTCCAGTGTTTCACCACCCTCCTTGTAAAAAAATTCTTCCTTATATCTAGTCTAAATCTACCCTCTTTTAGCTTAAAACCATTACCCCCTGTCCTATTGCTACAGGCCCTATTAAAAAGTCTGTCCCCATCTTTCTCCTAAGACCCCTTTAAGTATTGAAAGGCTGCAATAAGGTCTCCCCAGAGCCTTCTCTTCTCCAGGCTGAGAACAGGGACATTTTTCTGTCTCCAACTTGCAGGATGTCCAGAAGTCCTCAGAACATTATATTCTTAATGGTTCTTGCTCTGTGGGAACTTAGTTGTGATAGAGCACAAGAGGGCTGGAGTAAATCAGCTCCTGTGCTTAATTCGTTTAGATTTTTCATGTATAAATAGTTATTTTCTCCCACCTTTGAAATAAATTACAAGATAAGAAAACATGGGACCCCTTTGTCACAGGAGAGGAGAAAGGAACACCATGCAGTGTGCCACTGATACTTTCAATTTAGTAAGGGGACCAAAGAGGGGATATGTTGTGCACATGCACACATATACTGTTAACTGAGACCCATCCCTGCTGCTGTGATGAGCAGGCAGCACTGAGCTCAGGAGAAGGCAACTCTGACCAGTGTCAGCGTTGGGCTCTGGCCAGCAGCTCGGCACAAACACAAAACTCTTGCACCTCAGGTCCTCTGCATCCACGTAAAAATGTTTCCCCCCATCTCTATAATTTATTATGATATCATTTGATATCATATGTTTATCACTTATTATAACTAATCTCTGTAATCACTGGAGTGGTGAGGGGTGTGGGGGGTTGTTCATAGCCAGATTTCAGCACAGGCTGCCAATCAAATCACTGTCTGATGCTGTCACGATGCATCTTTCCAGCAGTTTCAGGTACTGTTTTCCTTTCGGTTGTCAGTCCATGGTGCATGCTGAGGCTCATTGTACTCAGGTCCTCTTCGTAGTGTCCTTTTGAGCAGGGTCCCAAAACTTGGCCCCTGTTTGCATCGTACTCCTAGTCAAGGCAATGCCATGATAATGTTTTGTCACCTTTTAAACATCTGTGAGGAGATTTCATGTAAATATTTTATAATAAGTATATTTGAGATGAGTTTGAGACAAAATAAAAAAGCATGAAGAGGAGGAGGAACGAAGTTTTCTGTGCATATGAGTACTAAATTGAGCAGCACTCGCATTCCCAAGCCGATAATGGTGCACATAATACCATATCTTAAAAAAAAAATTCCTTTTGCTTGGAAATATGGCTGAAATTGAAATATGCACCTTTTTTTTTAAATTTTCCAGATGACATATTAGTAACTATTCAGAGCATTTAATAAACCTTTAAAATTAATGAAATTCATTCTGAATTAAATTAGTCCTGGTCTCTTGTAAAAACATTAGAAGATTGTCAGGCTCCAGGAGAGGTAATGTGTACTAGGGTGCTTTATGTCATGATACTCCCAGCCAGCTTTTCTTTGTGAACAGTATGTATTCTGCATGTTAATCCCAGACCATTCAGAGCTGCACTGCTGTAAAGAAAGCATTTATTATGTATCCAATATGTTTTGTAATACCAAAATTAGAAATCATGCCTTTGTCTTCAAAACAACCAATACAACATATTCCAAAATTCTGATTTTTTAGGTAAAATCAGCTGCTTGTTATACTAGATGCACTTACATGCCTGTGTTGGCTCTGGATAAACCCTGTGATCCGATGTAGTGGATCATGCAATATAGTCTGTATAAAGAATTGCTATGAACAGAATTAGAAAACATGGCACTGCTTCAAAGCTACATTGTTTACAAATGAGTGTAGAATTAATAAACATACGTATTTTCAGACTAGTGAAATTTAATATGTATATTGTTTCAGCAGTCTGTATGGATAGCATGTACTTGTATGTTTTGCATTCATGATATGTTTCCTATACCAGAAGGATTATTTTATACTAGTCTAGATATAATAGCTTAGGTTTAAAGCTAAATTATATTAAATTGTTAAGCTTTTAGGTTAGATACCTAAAAATATATTAAAGAGTACACTTTCTTTACATGTAATTTTACAAGTGCATTTACCTCCATGTCCTCTGCAGGTGACCTGTTATTGTGAGAAAGACTGATTTGAGAATAGCCATGTTTTGCCTATAGTCTGAAATGGTATAATATCTTTACAATATTGTGTTGCATTTTTATGACCTTTTTTCCTTCCTTCATCCTAAACCGTGTTGACCCTCCATTCTTCAGTCTTTCTATTTATGTCCATTTATTACATTTAATTACATCAGTTCTCTTTCATAATCTGATTATTATATTAGTTTTGAACCATTATGCAAAGATTTAATTGCTTTGCTGATACTTATTTCACCTCCAGATTAAATTAGCTGTAAAAAGCTCATTTTACATTACAAAGCATTTGACCTTATTTATTTATTCACATAAACCCAACCTTTTAAAATGTAAATAGATTTCAGTAACATCAGTGCCCTTAAGTAATTTTAGGTTGTTAGATGCACTTGGTTATGTCTGGTCTTACTCAGAAAGAATTGTTTCCCATAAGGTCTTCCTTTTAAAACTAGAGACTCTAAGAAAAAAAAATCTAGAACTTTTCCCAAGAACGCTTAAAAACGATCTGTGTATTTGCCTTGACAAAAGCATGTAATATATACCCATGGTGATTTGTTACGTTTTCTGACCACAGTTAAAAAGGAAATGGTGTCTTCATTGCAGATTTTTCATATCCTTAACATAAATCATACTCTGATTTCTCTGATATTTGTTTGTTTGTTTGTTTTCCTGTGCTTTCTTTAAACCATTAGTGGGTTATAATGATTGGTTATCGGTCAGGCAGAATAGATTCTCCCAGTAGTCAGTCTTTGTCACATTGCAAAAGCAGGGGAAACAAGTGATCTGACCCTGTGCCATGAAAAAGCAGTAAAATGTGGAATGCTGAGGTGGACATCAGTTCACTTCATCTTGATTGTCAGGAGTGGCCTGAGCCTTTCAAGATACAGGCATGCCTAACTCCTTGTGTGTATGTGTGTAAAAGGTATGTTTTTGGGGATACAAAGTTCTTTTGATGTTACAGTGATCACGGGGACTTCTATAACCATACAGCAGTCCCTCTGGATGACACACCACTCTTTTCAGAGTTGTAATTCAGAGATCAGTTGAAAGTTAGATCAAGGATGTAGACTGAAACTGTGTTTAACTCCTCCTCCGGGTTTGCTGAATTTAAGACGTAAAATGTAGTGTCTCTCATGTGATTGCTGCCATCATTTCTTCACTCAAGGGTGCAATCATGGGATTCATGGGTGTCTGGAATGTCTTCTGCCTCATTATGTCCTGCAACCGCAATGTGCAGCTACAGTCATACAAAAAATTCCTGAACCAGTGGGGTTTAGGTAAGAGCAAAAACATCTAGTAGGGAAAAATAAGAATACAAGTTTCTGGGGGAAAATTTTGCAAATTCAAACTCAGAAGAAACAGAGTCATTCTGCAAGACTTGCAGATGACCTGTAAGGCCCTGAACTTAGAGAGGATCTCATCAAAGAAATGGTGNGTATGTCGTGATCGCGACACAGTTGCGTAGGGAATGGGGCTAGACTGAACAGAGCTGTGATTTACAAGTTTCTGTAAACCATGGAAAGATGGGGATGCAAGAATTCCAGCATGTAGCTGAGAGAAGGCATTTATATAGGTAGAGATGGTGAGTGTTTAAGTAGAAGGCAAAAATAACTAAGAGAAAAGAGTTAGACTAGAAGTACAGCTATCACAATGAAGTGATTAATAAAAGATAAATTATAACCCTGATCTCTGCAGAAACTTGTTCTGTTGTTGTTTTGTTGTTTAGGTGTTTGGGGGTTTGTTTGCTTCATTGTGTTCTTTAAAAAAAAAAAAAACAAACAAAAAAAAACCAAACCAACTTTGAAACAGGATACACTGCAGGAAAAGGCAAATTTTCTCCTTTTTCCAAATCCCTTGCCCATATATTTTGGCTTCTTTAGCACTGTCTATAAAAATGTAAGCCTGGTGGAGGGCAGGAGAGTAGAGAGAGGTATCCGCTGTTCTGCTGCTTGCTTTAGGTTCCAGCTGCAGCTGTCTAAAGTGTGAAACTTCGAAGATACAACTCAATTAACTGAAATGACACAGTGACTTTTTTTTTTCTTTTTTCTGTTACCTGTGCAGTTTCTTAAGTGAGTTTGGCATTTTACAGACACATGGAAACGTGGTTCCTTTCCCCACAGAGCTGGCAGTAAATGTGTCAGAGCATACAAGAGCTCAGCAAAATCAGGACGGGAAAAGGAAAGTGAGAATTCCAAGAAGGACGGGTATGGTTTTGTTGGTTCCTCACTCTGTATCCTGGTCATGACAATAAACTGACACTTGTCGGTACAGCTTTAAAGCATGCTGTTATCAAGAAAAAGGTACTATTCAGCTGGACCATCACACTAAAATAAAGTCGATTTTTTTTTTTCCCTCTTGTGGACGTGGGCATCATTCTGCACAGAAATGCTTCGGGTTCAACAAAAAATGATGTTCATATCAATGGCAGAATTGGATTTCCTGCTCCTCCTTCATTCCAGAAACTACCCTTTTCCTCACAATCCGTGGTGATGGTAATGACCATGTTTAAAGCATTATTTATCTTCCATAGGAAAATCATCTTTGTCTAATAAAAATCAAGTTTGTGTACGAGAGGATCCTTTTGCAATATACTCTCTTTTCAGCGCATTAACATTGTGGGAGATAACTCAGCTGATATACTTTATTCCTTCACTCAGCTGCAAATTATGTCTCATTTTTCTAGTTGTTGTGATACCCATGGATGAGTGACTATCAAAAGACTGGCATTCAATGTGGAAACTGTGATGGGTAAAGGAAAGCTGCTGCTATTACAATTATAAACAACTCAGCCTATGTTGCTTCTAAGCATTTCAGTTTACTGACAAATATGATTATTGAAACAAATCCTGGTTTAAGCAATGGAAGAGAATTCAGATTTCATTTTAACCCCAGCAGTAGGGCTTGGATAGGGAAATATTAGACACTTTACAACTATGACCTCTACACCTACATATTCCTCATGGCACCTGAGAGGTGTGTAGACTACTTTACACTGGCAGCAGTGCTTTATTGTTGTTTTCAACATTGCATCCTGATGCAGTTCTAAATGCTTGCTGTTACACCCTGTTTCAATCAACCTTCCAGTCTACCTCCTGAAGCAATACATTCTATAACACTAATATTAATTAATTATCTCAGAGGCTTTCTCACTGCATGCTTTCCACAAGCTCAGTCAATGTAGTGAAGGAAGATTTGCCTTCTAAAACAGAAAAAAAAAGAGTCCAGGAAACAAAGATGGCAAAAATGAGAGAGGCAGCGCAAGCCTATGGGGTGTGGACTGCCTTGTAATTATCAGTTGTTTTTTCTCCTGCCATGATTCTTTGAGTATCCCTTTTTACAGATGGACAAACAGTGGTGTCTCTGTCTCTCTAAGGGAGTCCTGTTTGTGCTTACTTAATGTTGAGAACAGAATGCAGAATTCCTCAGCTATTGTCAGCTTTAGGAGATTATTTTTTCTTCTGTGCCTATATTCAGCTTAGGTTGTAGTTTCATCTACATTTCTCTGATATTGTTTTGCACACAGTCTTCCATGAAATTACATTTATTTACCCCAGATTATTGATCACATAATTACTGAGGCTGACAGTTGTTCACCAAGACAGAACAAGTTTGTGCCATCAAATGAAAGAAGGAGAAAATTCTGTGAACTCCTGCTGTTCCACATGATCCAGGCAGAAATTGGGAGAGTTGGCTGAATGTTAGTTTTGTGTACCATTCCTGTCTAGTTGTGAGTAGTTCAGTTAGGTTCACAAAGCTCTATGTTCTTTTACATGAAAAGGCAAAAGTTCCTCTTAAACTTAATGGAGCTTAGGTTTTTAGTTCTATATAAGTTCTATTTAGTTCTATATTTTCATGCAAATGGTAGTCATCTAATACGTAACTACTATGGTAGCCTAACAACTCAAGTAGAAGGATTGGATAGATTTATTACTGAATGCTATCAGAGATTCAGTAAGATCAGATATTGAAACTATGACATCTTAGGACACTGCTGAGGTTCTTTGCTGTAAATGGAAAATTCTGAACACATTCTGGATTAAACTGTATGGAAATATGATGGACCTGGAAGTGAATGCCATCACTGACAAACACTGAGGGGGAAACATCGATAGGCTTAGATGTCAATTATTACAAATGCTGCATTTTAATGTTACATCATCTCTGAGATGAGCTAAGTACAGAAACTAAACAAAGACTTCAAAATAAAATTCAGCTTTGCTGAATTATGTCTGTATCTCAAGAACCTTTGTGATTAGAAAGGTTCAGAACTGGGGGGTCAGAAATGGAAACTTTGCTACTACGATGTCCCAGAGAATAAATATCTTCTCTTTATTTTCTGTTACCCAGACCTGAGTGTTCTTACAAGACTCCTGCAAGATTTACAATTTTAGCTGACAAGTCATAAGCAGAGATGATGATTCAGTGCTCTGTGTAGCTGCAAAGCATCGGTGACATTCTTCAGAATGAGCATGAGCTTGCTGCTACAGTCATCATCATGCATTGTGCAGAGCTAATCCATTTGCATGAGAATTGTAGAGCTCCTATACTGAGATTTAGTCTGTTTTCCATTTCAGTATGAAAAGATATTTTAATTCTGATTTAGTCAGAGAATACCTAGGAAGAGTGACAGCTCTTGAATGCAATTTTCATAGAGATCTCTCCACTGAGATGCTTGTGGTTTTCATTTCTCTGTTCTAAAGAATCCGTTTAT
>WAAD01002861.1:22239-52526 GCA_013389945.1 Fregata magnificens
CCCGGGAGGTGGCTGGGCGTCGGGGCTGGTGAGAGGTGGGGAGTGGGGTCCGTGTTGTCCTTTCCCTGTTGTTTCCGCACGTGGTCTTTGTTTTATTAAACTGCCTTTGTCCTGGCCCGGGAGGGAGGTTTCTTTCCACCTCATTTTCTCCCCCTGCCCTGCTAAGGAGGGGAGTGACAGAGCGGCTCGGTGGCACCTGGTGTCCAGCCGGGGTCAAACCACCACAATAGGTTTCTGCTTCACATACAGGTTTTGGATTATTGTTCAGAAATGCTTAATTTCCCAAGTACTGCATAGTTCTTGATCCATTTTAGGGGGGCATAAAGCCACAGTATAGGGATTTGATCGTGATCACTGTAGTGGAGGTGGTGCTGAATCAGTAATTCCCTGAATTATGTAAAAAAACAAAAGCAGAATATTCATTATTTAGCAAACTGAATTTTTAGATAGCTATTTTTACATCAGTTTTGACTATTTCAAGCCCAGTATATCTGATTATACCTTTTTCATACTAAGTAAGAGGTTTAACCCATTAATGCTATGTTACCTTTTTTTCTTCTTGCTTTGCTAGGCATAATGCAACTGATACAAAACACCATATTTGCATAATCTTTCCCAGACTTTGTTTGAAAATATATCTCCTCTTCCTTATTCTTACAAATGTTTTCTCAGCCCCCATCCGAAAATGATGCATTCTCTTAACAACACAGAATTTCTTAGCATTAAAAGATGACCTAAATTCCATTATTCTCTGTATCTGTGGTACAGTTGAAGTCATACAGTCAAAATCCTGTTTCAATACACAAGTCCTCTGAGGTTTCTAGCCAGGCGAAAGCCTTGTTCACTAGGCTACAGCTAGAAGTCTTGGACATCTCCCTCGTTTTCTCTGTCCCAGTGGATTTTGCATTCACTTCTGCAGAATGGCATTATTAAGACATGAATACGATCCCTAACACTCCTAAGAAAGATGAGACCTGTAGGTTAAACCTCTTCAGGCAGAGGGATTTTGTAATATATATGTCTCTTCCTCGGTTGTAATGTGTGTGTATGTGTGAATTGTTGTCATGTATTAAATATGCCTACTTTCTATATAAGAGAAGAAAATGCTGCTCATTCCTTCAGAGGGCTTAGCACTATGCTCCTTATAGATGGAGAAGCCTGCTTTGTACTTTAAATAAGGGAGCTGGTTTTAAGTCCTTAGAAATTAAAGCTGCGCACAAAGCTCAATGTGCTGATTAGTTTAATGCTGTTTTAACTAATTTCCTGTACAGTAAGAAGCTGATCCTCATTAGACCTTTACAACAACCAAGTTTTAAACATCAGGCCATTTTTGGTTCTGTCCTTAGCAAGTTGATAAAACTTGTACCTATGCAGAAGGAAAAGCTTCATGATGAAGCTGATGGAAACATAAGCCACGGAGTTTTCTTATTCTTGAGAATGTAGTTTTTAATACTAACAATTGGTAATGTTGGGATTTTACTTTCATGTAAAACCTTGAATTTGAACATTTGAAAGACATAAGATGAATTTCTGATGTTTTGGATCAATTAGCATCAAATCATTTAAATGTATTCAATTGAAAAATAATAATTTTGGGGTGGACTGTAAAAGACACTGGCTAGATCTTTTATATGTCCTTAATTGTGGGATGGTCTTTCTCTTTTCTGGTTTTTTTTTAGTATTTCCCCAACATTTATTTATAATATTAGATAGAAAGAAATTCACTTGGGGATGTTAAGCATAGTCATTATTTGCTAGCCTGAAATTTTACTTAAATTAACCAAATTTACTCCCAAATTTATTTCCCATCCCATGAAGAGAAAGAAGCGTAAGACCTTTACAAACCAATTAAAGAAGACACAGTGAATGGCATCAATAACAGTTATAATCAGTGCTTTCAATATTTCTCTAACGCTGGAAAGACCATCCTAAGCAATACAAGCATTGTATACTGCCATACTATAGATCACACTCTAAATCTCTATGTGCTGAGCTAACACGAGTTTTCAGGACAAAGCCTTTGTATTGGTTTTCGGTAATGACTGTTCCCCAAACGTGTGCACAGCACATGCTCTTGTTGTTATGAAATGCACTGCAGCTATTTTGTTACTTTTGGCATATTAACTATTGAAAACAATAAATCTTAATTCCTATAGTGTTTCTCTTTAACCAAGTGATTTTCATATATATATATATATATACAATCATAGTCATAAAATTATGTAAAGGCTACTAAGAAATAAGTATAAAGTTGAAACAGTGATTCTTCTGCCACCAGCTTATTGACATCCAATTTTTAGCTTAAAAGGGGTAGGCATATTAGGAAATACATGACCTGAAATTATAGGCATCTGGTCCATTCAAACTCACAACAGTAAGGGGCTCTTCCTAAAGCAGACTACAGTTGTTGTGGCCCTGCTTCTTGGATGCACAGAGATTTATAAAACCAAAGAAAAACTCCTGCTGACTACTTGGGCAAGACACTTTCCATATAGACATGAGTTATTCTCCAAGTGACTAATATAAGATGGTGATCGAGGATCTTTCAGTAGCGGAAAAAGAAGCCTTTGCAGAGTTCTCTTTCCATTCTTTTAGAAAGTTGTCTTGGGATGGGGTGAACTTCCCACTGGGCATTCCTCTCCATTGACTGAACAGGAAGAAAATGTCTTCCAAAAGAAGGTATAGAGCTGCTTTCCACCTTCTGTATGGATAAATTAGATAACCCAGCCATTGACCAAGTGATCCTTTTAATTAACACTAATTCTGAACCTGTGCTGTCCTTCAGAGTGTGCTCAAACATAAATAACTACATTTTCTTTTTTTTTTTTTTTTCTCTTTGGCATTTTGTATTCTATCAACATTTTTAAGTGGAATAAACTTTCATACCCATACGGAATTTGTTGATAAACTAGTAAAAGAAATAGATTATTTTGTTAAAGTTGTGGAGAAGCTCAGTAGATTTGCCTTGTAAGTGAATTGCCAAATAGCAATTGTCAGAGCATTGGCTCTGTCTACAGTGACTCCTCAGTAGAGGAAAACTTGGGGTTATTGTGACACAGAAAGTGCATTCATTTGTATAGCTAAAAACTGTATAAAACTGGAATGATTTCTGTATCAGCTCATGAAGTTGTGCAGCGATTTCTGTGGTCTAGACCCATATACTATAACAGAGCAAGAGAATCACTCTGATTAGTATGGACATCAGCAAAGAGTATTGCTGTACCTCTGGCAAAAGTGGGTGCAAAATCTAAACAGAAAAACAGGTGCTTTTTCATATTTTAAGTTAGTTTTTATTTTATAATTAAATATGTATGAGAAAAAATAGTGGAGAACTTGAAATGGCATCCTCTTGGTAGAATATTCAGCAGAAATGAATGGTGTACATCACAAAAGCAAGTATGACTGTAGACTTCTAATGTGCGAACATAGACAGTTCACTTGATATAAAGGAGACATTTTGCTTATGGTAAGAGCTGGAATACGTAACAGAGATTTTTTTTTTTTCCTTATACCAACCTAAAAGTAATCTTATTCCCTGCAAAATAAGAATTGAGGTTTCTTTTCATTTTACCTTAAACAGTGTCAAGTGTAGATACTCTTTTTACTCATCTTCTTCCTAATTCTCTCTTAATTCTAAGATGTAACTATTGCACTTAAAGGATTAGGGAGGTGGTAAGTAATTCCAGACCAAGTGGAATTAATTATAAAATTTAATATGGCATTTTCTATTCTGGCCATCACTTTATGACTATACTGAATTAAATCTGAATAAGATATCTGAAGGCATCCATTTGGACAATAGTGCTGGGCAGATTGTTTGGAGAACTTCAGGTCCCTTCACAGAGAAAGATCCTTTTAAATACTAGGCCTCTCATTTATCTCCTAGAATTTCTAGAGCTGACTTTGGTTTCCCCGGAGTTGTGGAAAAGTCAACACCATGCCATCAATGCGAGAAGAGCTATTGCTGTTTTGTGTTTGTGACATGAAATCCAAATCCACCCCTACTTGCCTCGCCTTAGTTCAGTGCAAACATAAGCATAAAGCTGGCAAGGACCTCTACATACTAAGTTAGTTCTTCTCCTGCTGTTGCAGATTGCCAGATAGTATAACCCCTTTGCATAAGCTTCCACCTGAGTTCTGATCGCAGATAATCCTGCTTTTTTGTTTTCACAGTTTCAGAAATGCCATCCCTGTTCCTCTTTAGACTGAAGTTCTTAACACTTGCCTTCCTCTCAGCTTGCATTAGTGACTTTGCTCCCATTACTTCTCATTCCTGGTTTCTCCTCTCTGCTCTCTCTTTTACTAGCTAGGATCCTTTCCTGTCTTTTCCTCCTTGTTGCTCACTTATCTGAATCACAATGTATTCCTAGTTTCTCAACTGGCATACATCTGGGGGTGTGTGTGTCTGTGTGCTGTTATCTTCTACCACCATCTTCTTTGCTCCATCCATGTTTTTGGATCTATTCTAAACTTGATCAGTGTTTCCAGCTTTTGTTGTTGTCATCTTCATTTTTGAGATCTATTGGAAAAACTTCATATATAAGTGCATGCCTTTGTAACATAGTCAAATATTATGTATTTTGCATGGTTTCTTCAGAAGCAAAAATTCTTGTTCTTGCCACCTTAATTTTCTGTGTCATCTTGATAGCAGACATCTTTACCTATTTGCTTTTATTTTTTTCCTTCACAGATAAAGGTGTATGGGTAACTGTTATTTGTTTTACAGCCCTGATTGCTAGCTAGCTAGCATTTTTAAGCCATTTACCTTTCAGCCATATCCCCTCAGTTAGGTTTGCAGTTAGCTGTTTAACTCGATACATGATCAAAAGTGGGAAACTTTCTACAAATCCTTGTTTCGAAAACCTCTATCCCAGCCACAGTGTAGTTTCTTCAGAGTCCAATCTGCATTTAGACCAAGGACACTACACTCAAGCCCAATACCAACACATATATTTACTCTGAAGCAACAAGAAGTTTCTCATTTTTCATTACCACTGACAAATTCCATACACGTAGTTATTTTGGAAGATGTCCTGTGTCTGCACACTTTAATCTTATCTTCACGATTCATGCAAAATCATTGCTACAGAAAATTCGTGTAACTTCCTTTTGCACTGTAAGTTCTTCTACACAGGGGAAATAAATTATTCTACAGTGCTTACACTAGAGCTCCAAATGTAAACTTAAATTTTTCAGCATAGAAATTACTTCAAATGAAAATTTTGAAATAAATTATCTAAGCAACACTATCATTCTGAATCTTCCCCATCCTTTGAGCTGCCAGTTCCCATATTAAAAGGCTATCAAATAAGAATTTTGCATTTATATGTTGCAAGTGACTAGATCACATACAAAACAGGAGGTGAAGCAGCTGGGACTACATATTATTTTTTATATAGATATATATATAATTCATGAACCATCTATTTTAGGTTTTGAGTTTTGGTTTTCTCTAATAGGTTACGTGTCATAAATGATACCTACTAAATTTCCTGATCCTGTTTTTAATCAGTTTCATTTGTTTGACCTTCAAACATTCACTGAGTTTTATGTGGTGTAACGTTGGTCTCCTGTGTTATTAATGATTCATTCCTTATTTATATTCTTAAATATTCATGGCAGCATTTGTTTCCATAGTACTTGTTCACATTAGCAGACCCTAGACCACTGTGACTCAGAAAGTGAAACAGAAGATGGTATGGCGTATGCATCTATCTTATGCCTCCTTTATTGGACATCATTGAGGAAGTTAATACTGTGAACGATGAGTGTTTTTAACATTCACTAAGTGGTTTTTTGTTGATGCTTTACATGCATGTAGGTCTTCATTAGAACTCATGAGTTAAGTGGGGATAAAATGCATACCAGCATACAAGACAGCCTGCAGGCTTCTAATACTTGACTTAAGGTGAAGGAAGTAGAAATAAGGCTCACCATGCTCTTAATTGAGTGCTTTAGTATTTCTTTCATAAGACAGCCACGTATTTGCACTGCAAAGTACTTTGGGGTAAAGGAAAGAAGAGAGATACAGACAGACTGAACACAGTGCTGTATGTAAGATATTAGTCACAACCTCACCAGAAGAGGTGAATGAAGTAGTATTTCAGAGCACCACGGCTTCGCTCTTAGGGTCAGTAGCATCAGCCCTGTTTGTAAAAGACAGCTTGATAGGGCACTACCGTGGATACTATCCATGTCTGAAGGTGCAGCTTCAGTTGGGACTGTTTTCAGGTTCCATATGTCCAAGATAAAGACAGATTCTGCAGCTGACATACTTGCCCAGTAACAGTTTTGGCAGCACTCTGAGAGCTGGCATACGTGGCCATGACTGAAACAAGGCATACTGAAGGTACAGACATGCATTTGGCCAATTTAACTGCAACTCATTGGGCAAATATGGGCTTATACAAAGCTGCAACTGCAGTAAATACAACATATTTACTTATAAATACAGAACAGATAAAACTTGGCTGTCAATTTAGTGACGTGTGTGCCATTAATAGGTAAAAGTAATTACTATTACCTATGATGAACAAGCATAGCTACTGTGCGAGCCTTACAATGCTGTCTTGCCACAGTATTTCATCAGTGACTGAGGAGATGTGGTTTTCAGGATGAGCATAGTTTTAATCTTAGGACTCCATGAGAATTTCTCCAGTAACCTTCAACAGGAAGAAGCACACTCCTGAGAATACTTGTCGGCAAATCACCTGAATCTCCCATAGCAGCATAGCGCTACGCAAATTCAAACTGAATTGCTAAATCAAAATGTTGGATCTGTGAAGATCTGGATCTGGAACAAGAACAAATTATTCACAGAGAGTTCCATTATCCTTCTGCTATAGTAGATACTGTACATGCATCCTCCACTAAATGCATAGAATACACAATATTATTGTAAGTGCCAGTTTCAAGCAACACCCACAGTGGGATAGTCTATGCGTCTTCTTCATGGTGATTTTTTTGACTGCATTAGAAAAAACAAAACACCATGAAACAAATTTTAAAAATCCATCCCTTCTACCAGTTAATTTGGCCAGATAGAAATATCGTTTTGTTCTGGATTTCCCGATGATTTTTTTGTTATTGTTTTCTAGTCAGAAAATAAACTTGCTTAAGTGATTGATTTGGTATTGGGGGGTAGGGAGAGAAGGATGGTTACTGACCTAATTTTTCTTGTAGTATAGAATTAAAACCTTGTGCTTTCAGTGTGCAGTTCTTGCAATGCATTGCAAGATTTTGATTATCGTGCTATTCCCATCTATATTATTTATTCTGAATAATAGGGAAGATAACTGCCTTCTGGAGTAACCTACAATACTATAAAGGACATTTTAAAGCCATATTATATACACTTCATGCTGTGACCATTGATATTTGTTGTAATCTTTAAAATAGTTGATGTTAAAATTAGATTCTTTTCTGTTTGTTCAAAGTCTAGTTGTAAGAGACTCAAAATAACAAGTTGGTTTATAAATAGGAGAAGTGAAAAAGCTTGGTTTCTTATGGATAAGTCTGCTTCTCTCCCAGTGGTGGCTCTAATGCTTTCTAGCCGTGGGGGTTATCAACATGGAAGCAGTGGCACTGGGCTTGGTGCTGGCTGTGTGCCAGCTGCCAGCACTTTGTAGAAAGGGCAGCAGAAGGGAAAGATTTTAGTAAGGCTTGTGAAGTTCTGCTGAGAGCAGGCCAAATTATCCCCAAGGTAAGAGCTGCTCCTGATTTCTGCTGTAATAATACTTGATCCTGTCTATGTTCCTTATGGTATGTTTAAAAAGGAAAGAAACAACATAGGCTTTAGCTGAAACAGAACAAAACACACAGCTGAGTTTTTCCCAATTTTATATACATATATATATATATGTTTTTATACCTTCAGTGAGAGAATCTCTTCTACTTACCTGCTGATTGCAGTAAAACTTAACATCTCTCTCCATTATCTGTATGTTGTTGAGCTGGCCCATATATTGAAAAATCTCGTGTGACTGGCAGACAGCAGTCACACAAGTCTCAGTTCATCTCACTAAGCTAATATTGTAATTAATAGACCTAGTCATGCAGTGTATTTGATTTTAAAATCCACACTTGAGCATGAAACAGAATCCTATTTTAGGAACTATTTATACTTTAATTATAATAATAAAACAATTTCCTGCACTAATTACATCCCAGGTGCCTTATATAATTTAAATGGGTTCCTGCTAGAAGACCCTGCCTCCTTTTCCCTGAGTTCGAAGAGGGGCCAAGATTCACCACATTCTCAGTTCTTTGCAGTCAATATGTGTGTGAAAAGATGTAGGGAAATTATTATTTTTAAATGTATGGTAATCAACTGATTTATTTACTGTTTTATTATTATTTACTTTTAAGAAAAAATCAGACAATATCTGCTATTCCACTCCAATATATACATAAGCATATAGCATTCACTGCTCTTGCTGCATGTGTGAACTATTCTTTTCTAGAAAATGAATTATGGGTGTTCATTTGTAGACAGAAAAATACCTTTTCAAAGAACGAGTGAGTAGAATATACCAAATTAAAACAGAAATGCTTGAAACTTCCAGGATTGTCATGCTCATCTTCATCTGTAGACATTTTAAGTCATTTTAGTATTAGAACCTAGCAGAATAAATGCCTCAGAGTTTTTACCTGGCAAGGTAGATCATAGCCACAATTTACCTGCACTAGGTGATTCTGGAAAGATGTTGAATTGAAAGTGCTAACCTGGGCATCTGTAAATGGCCATCAGTTTGGCTGTCAGAATGCAGACATCAATGAAAACTGGAATGGAAATCAACAGAAACTGGGAGCTTCATTTTAGGCATTACAGTTGAGTATCTGTCATCCTGAAATAATTTCAAAGTAATTCAGGAATTGTCTGCATTCATGAATAAAGGTACAGGTGTTAGAGCTCTCCAAACTGTTACACCTGGGGGAGAAAAGGTACATCTGATTTCCATTTGGTTTGAAATGGACTCATTTAAGTTATACTTTTGAAAGACTGTTGGAGCACAAATGTTTTACTGGCACATACCATATGCCAGTGTAAGGCACAGTCCGCATTGCTGGGCACAGTCCAGTATTCCAGTCCTTCCTTTCCATGGGGAGCTCTCCAGAACCTCTTTTTTTGGCCCATATGAGTCATAGAAAAGGGACAAAAATACAGCTATTTGCTGGTGTTCAGTGAGTTTTCTTTTAAGTAAAAAATGTAGAGTAGTTTAAAAGAAACTCTTTTGCTCCTCCCCAAGAGATTTAAAAAAGTGTGTGGCTTATGTCTTTTATACATATAGAAATTTGATATGTATTACCTATGTATATATATCTATCTCAATATACAGAAAATGGAAATTACTACTGTGAATATAATCTACTGTTAATCTTGGACATAAACAAGTTTCACGCCCATTTTTACCACAGTATCCAAATGCTGTAAATAATAAACAAAGAAATTATCTACATTTTTAAAAAGGGATTTTACTTCCACTTCCCATAAAATAAGTCTATATTACAGAATGTCGCTACTTGTATGATTAGAAATCTCTGAATTTCAATCTCCATTGCAGGCTTGGCTTCTTTATTTTCTAAATTTGCTTTCTAAAGATCTGTGCTGTTTGTGCATATATATCTTTTTTGAAAAATGACTTGAAAAATGTATTGTGTTAGAAAATCTTGTATATATAGATTTTTTTGCTGTTTCCAATTGTATTTTATAACTCTTGAACAGAATGGAGCAGAGAACTGAAAATTGATAGAAAATGCAGCCAATTGTCCCCTTTATGGAGTAAGCAGGGAGAGTTAAGTGCAGATCTCACTACCAACAGCACTGCAGACTGACTTTTGAACATGGAGTTAATCAAAACACGGATCAACAGGTGTGACTGATGCATGTGTGAGGAAAGGAAAGATATGCAATAATTGCAGGAAAAGAGAAGGAGCTTCCTGGGTTTTAGGGTCTGAATTTCCATCCCTTTAAGGCAGCTGAATTCTATGTATGTGTTTGCGCACGTGTGTATGTGTATGTTTAGGCTAGAAGTGTAGACATCCTGAATTAGGGGAGCTCTAAAACAGCCGTGTTTTCCTTTCAGAAGAATTTTGCAATCTACTGGAATCTGTAGCTCTGTATAAGCATGACAAAGGAAAGTAAAGTAAAGTAAGTAAAGAGGGTTTATTCATAACTGTTGTTTTTCTTTGCTTGAAAGCTGCTTGTGGGCTGCACTGGCAATGGTTCTGGATGTTAACCATGTTTTATTGTTGTCTGGCATGCCACATTAGAGAACATTTCAACTTTGAGAGAAAAACATAACTATAATTCTCTGCTAGTCATGCAGCACAGACTTCTCTGACAGCACAAAACATAGGTTCACTGTAACTGTCGGTACGTTATGTGGTACCAAAGGTGAGGCATATCACAGTGAAATAGCATTGCATCTGGAAATAGAAATAATGGTTGAAGATCATTGTTCTGCTCCATCTTTAAGGTGTTTCAGCTGAAAAGACTAAAACATATGGAAGAACATGAGACATTTGAAAATAAACCAAAACCTTTTAAATACTGATTACAAATATGAAGTATTTAAGGGAATAAAGAATAAAAGTTATGGATTATTTTGCTGTGGCTGTTCTCCAGGACTCACTGGAATGACTGACCCTATTTTAGAATGCAAAAGAGAGTGATTGACATGACTCATTAAATGTGAAACCTCAAAGAAATGCAGTTTTTGAAGATACAACATAGAAATGTAAAGAAAATGAAACCTGAGGTACTTTCAGCATATTGAGAGTAAAGAAAAAACCCTGCAACATATATAGGCCACCTGAGACAGCGTGGTCTAAAAGAGGTAAAAAAAAAAAAAGCATCATATGACTGATATTATCCATTCACTCTGCTTTTATATTCTGTCAGAGTTCACAAAATTGGGGAAGCATAAATTCTTTATACTTAGGACAGCAAGCATGTTTCTACTGTGGTAAGTTACCTGTTTAATTTAAGACCATTTTCTCTTATCGTCTTATCATTCCTGTTTACGAAGAGCCTGACTGTATCAATAACCTCCTTGTAGGTACTGAAAGGCTGCTGTTAGGTCCCCCTCAAACCTTCCCTGAAGGCTTCTCATCTTCAGCATGAACATAATACTGGACCCTTGCTCTGTCATGGCAATTGTTTTTCCTCACATGAAGCTTTTTTGCATGTGGGAACCTTCAGCAGTGGTTGAAATGCAATCCAATCACATCATTAACACTGTGCATACCTATTGGTAGTATGGAGAAGGTAGTGTGTACCTGGAAAAACTGAATTCCCACTATAGGTACAAACACAGTTGTACAGTAAAAATAGTGAATGAAGGAAGTGCAAACAGCAGTTTAGTGTTTGAAATGATTTATTGGTATTAAGTGCAAAGGTTAGATACACTGTAGTGTTGAAAAAATATTTATTTCTATTTTTTTNTCATTGTTTGAAAATCTCCAGGGTGCATAATGGTAATATTTTATTAAAGACATAAATTCCAGCTAGAAATGGAACTCCCACTAAGCAGCTTTACCACTAAGAAAGATTGGTTGTTAAAATTTCCCTTCTTTTTTTTTCAATAGTCAACTTCAAGACAAAAGTAATACTAATAAAATTTGCTTTTTGTCCATTTATTTCCCATGTTCCTCAGAAAGTAAAGAAAGAAGCCAAGAGATAGAGTTTCACAGCAAGATATCATGGCTGAACTTGCTTTGTGCCATCCTAATTGGAGGACTGAAGACTTTTTTATTAATTAAAATGAAATTATTAGTTTCAAGGTCATTGAAGAATTGTTGCCAGCACTAATGTCCCCAAGAATATGTTCACAAAAATGTTTATTAAACTTGAACTTTCTGTAGGTGTTGTAATTTAAAAGGATACTGTGTATGAATACTCATAGGAGAATGAAATGATGGGGAGGGATAACTAAATATAATTCTGTTTTAACTGACTTACCATCTGTAATTCTTTGCAGTGCTTCTACTGTTCTTTTCTTCAAGTGTCAGTGGTTGAGGAGCTTGTCCATCCTATACCAGCACATATTGAGTTAAATTCATCTTACTTGCAAGAGCTTCTCATTGCCCTGTTGCCCAGACACATCTGCTCCTCCCTCACTTCTCTTCAGGTTATGGTAACTGTCCCCCAGCACACTTAGTCTAAAGTCCTCTTCAATAGGTTAACAAGAAAAAACACTCTTGTTCCACCTTGGTTAGATGTGTCAGCAAAAGAGCCAGTTGTTTTGCTGGATGAGTTGGCTTCTGGTCAGGACTTTAACCCTTGCTGGTGGCACTGAGGGCCCCCACGCCTTCCTCCCTCACACCCAGAGCTCTGCAGTCACTCTTGATGCTTCAGGTTACCCTGGCATCATTGTTGGTACCCACATGGAAGAGTAGCCGGGGTTAACCGTGTGTGGGCTTGACAAGCCTTGTGGGTCCCTGTGCAAAATCCTGGATCCTGGCCCTGCCAGGCAGCAAGCCTCCAGAGACATCAGGTCAGACTGGCAGATTGACGCCTCCGTACCCCACAGAAGGGGGTCTTCAGTAATGGTCTCACTTGCCTTTGCCCCCTTCTGCAGACACAAGATGTGGGCTGAGCTGGCTCTGAGGGGTCTCCTGAAGCATCTTGTTTGTCCTCAGCAGTGCCCTGGGCAGTTGGAGGTCGATCGGGAACTGTCCTCCTGCCACCGGAGGTCACAAGCTTCTGGCCTCCTCCATCTTGACATCCCTCCCGCCACTACCTGTGGGGCCATAGCCTCCAGCTGTGCCTGCTCCCTTGCTTCGTGTGGCTCAGCTTCTTCCCTCCATCCATTTCTGCAAAACCCTCGTTTTCCCTGATGGTGCACAGCTGCCTCTCTCTCCTTGCTGCTCCCTTACCGGACGGCACAGTGCTGCTGCCGGAGCACACCAAGAGACCCAACCACAAGCAGCAGTGAGGGGCTGAGAGGGGGCCGTGGCGCATGGGGCAGCTGTTGGCAGGACACTGGGCTGCCACTTATGTCTTTGGCCTGCCTGCCAGCCCGACTCACAGGAGGTGGTAAGCACAGGTCGGTGCCCAGTGTGGTGGGCCACACAGACACCCTGGCTGAGGAAGCCACGGCACTGTTTATAGTGGAAGCTAACAGGCTGTCCCAGGAGAAGCATTGCTCCTCGCATGCTGTTTGCCTAAACGCGGGCTGTGGGCTGCCTTTGGAAGTCACCTGTTGGGCTGGCGGGGTCTGTAGCCAGCCCAGTGAAACAGTCCTTGCTCTGACCTTTTCGTTTCACTTTTCTAAAACTTTTTGTCACTTGGTGTTCCCCAGTTTTAAACAAACATAACTTTCTTATGACCACAGTTATATACTGTTGTAAGAGATATGTTCTTTCTTTACCAAAAATAAATAAAATTTCCAAATAGCAAATTAATAGTTCATATTTTGCTTGAGAGAGTCCTTCCCACAGGCAATGATGTCTTCTCTTTGAATGTTGTAAGGTATTTTTAATTAAAGGAGTAGTAAATTATGTAAAAGATGTGTCAATGAAAGAGGAAAAAACAATAGCTTGAACAGGAGTGTTTTATCCTAAAGTGTAACATAAAAAAAAAAAGAAGAGCAGTAGAAAAAAGAAAAACATTTATTAGAATCCTCTCTTGTGCCTGAATCCATACAAACTGCAGAGTATGCATTAGACATAGAAATATCCAGAGACAGAAACTCCATTGTCCACAGGAGCATATGCTCATGAGCATATTAAAAGTTTTGATTATCTCTACCTGCCTTTAAAACACAAGACTTACAGTTATCTGGCCCTCGAGAAGTTTTAAATTTGAAGGCCTCCATTCTGAAGCTGATGCAGCTGAAGCTCATTGGAATAGAAGAAACCCAGTAAGTACTTGCAAGAGTTAATGAAGCTTGCCAGTTGGCTGGGCTGCAGACCTGCCTGCATATAAGCTTACTGTTACGGCTAAGTCTCAAACCTTTTAACATTCTGACATTAATGTGAATTCATGTAAACAGAAAAATGCGGAGAGCTGTATGTACACAGGGGAACGAGCTACAGCTGAAGGGATTTTATAGGCCAAAGGGCTTTCCTGTTTCTTAGGAAAGCAACTGTTAGACATTCGGAGTCAAAGATAAAATACAGCTTCATTTTTTTATTTTTTCATGTTCTAAAGGCTTGGGTGATGAGCACTCTTCTTTAGGACAAACAGCAATCTAGGAAGCCAGCTCTAGAGGTCAAACGAAAAAGCTGCATGTAAGTGTAGTAGAAGGATTGTCAGCAAAGCTTATGTTCTATGAAAAGAGGTTCTGTACTGTTACAGTGTGAGAATCTTTATAGGTAAAACCACAGCAGTGGGTTATGTTAATAGCTACTGTGGGAAGGTATGTAGCCATTTGTGATTCAAGTAGCACATTTTTAGGGGTTTCACAAAAACCTGGAGCCTGCTAAATACTCTTCAGTGCTTTCTCTCATTAACTCTTTCCATATTTATGGACATAAAGCAATTGCAGCAATTTTACTACTGAGCTGATTCCTTTAGAAAGCTTTCTGTTTAGCAGCATGAATATATTTCCCATTAGAAACCAAACTGACCCCAAATTCATGGAATAATGGAGTGTATTGTGTTGCAAGGCAACATCATTTGTGGCCATAGGAAGATAAATTTTTTGTCTGCAGTGCTCTGTGTGCTTACTACAGTTATGTGTAGAAAGCTCAAGGGAGACACCACTAGCTTTTGCTTGTTTGGTCTTTCTTGAAATTTAGTGGATAATGCAGTCTGGCCTCAGTTACCAGAGTTAGATTATAGTTTCAGGAGTTGTGAGTATACTGCTTTGTTCCCCCACTCGCCTTTTTTTTCTCCTCACAGATTTTCTTCTCTTGTAGTGAGATTCCTAGGGGCTCAGATGCCTTGTGTTAGCAAAGCACCAAAGACCTGACATAACTTTGACCTCACATGCCTACTTAACTATGTTCTGAACAATGAAAAATACCCACAAAACCTCCAAAAACCTGAGAAGGTACGGAAGAAATCAGGACTGCAGGAAAGAGATGTTCCATGCAGCTTTGCTGTCCTTCAGCCAAGCTTATCTCCTAAGTGGAGTCAAGAAAAAGAAGTGGTTAAATCTCAGTATCTCAGGAGTGTGGGGATAACTGAGCGGTTCCATGGAAGAAGCAAAACCATGTCCAGGGGCAGTTCAGGGCAAATGGAATGAGGGAAAGATTTAGTGTTCAGTGGCGAGCTCAGGAAAGAAAACAAACAAGGGTTAGGGATTGGAAGTAATCCTCTAAAGCCGTGTCTGCCCTTTCTTAGAGAAATTGTCCTGTTTGTAAAATGGAAGAAGTTTTCTGTGCAATTTTGTGTATTTTTTTTGAGTTTTCTGAAATTTACACATACAGGCTTATATTTCAAAACAGAATTTTTAAAGATTAAATACATTTAAAATTTTAAGGTCATCTTTTTTGCATCACTGGTCATTGATTGACATTGCTTGAAATTTTTGGTTTTGTTTTACTATATGTTGTATGTGTACATATATTACTGATTTGTTGCTGTTTCTCTTTTCACCTCTTCCAGAGAATTTGTTAAGAAGACCTTTGTTTGGGATTTGACCACAGTGACTCTGATTTTGTAAATAGGTTTCTGAAAAGTCATGAAAGGATAAAATTCAGCATACTCTTACAGTGGTCTACAGGAGGCCAGCGTTAATAGTTTGTAATTTATCCCAGTATCATTGATGTTCAGAATTTAAACATATATAGTAATATATTTGCTATTGGAGTTGATGTCAGAACAGATAAAATTTTGCCTATGTTGGAAAAAAGAAATGGGATTTGTGACCTTCAAAGATACTCAGAATCACTGTGTAGATGTTTCAGTGAGACTTGAGCCAAGCAAAATGGAATTAGTCACTTATTATGTTATGCGTTGTATCTAGGTTCATATCGTTGCACCAACTTTTTTAACAAGATGGGTGAGTTGTTAATATTACTTCCAATTTTTATCAGTCTCATAAAGTGGATCAAGCAAATAATTGTACGCTAGGTGATTCTTCAAGTGAGACTAAAGCATATTTCTGCTTGTGCAAAAATCAAAATACCATAGCTGTCCTAAAATGAAACAACTAAACTCCTCATATTACACATGTGGAAGAGGACACACATTTTTAATTCCTTATGAGCAGAGTAATGTACTGATCTGAGGCTCAGTTGAAATATTGGCAAGTAAAAAACCTAAGAAGTGCATGATGGTATGCATTTGTGCATGAATGGGTACCTCTGTGCATGTTGAATACTCTTTTCTTGTAAAAACACAACATATGAGAGAGAAAGGTTGGAGAGGGAAAGAAAAGAAGGAAGAAATGCAGGGTGGGAGAAAAGGAAGGGAAGGAGGCAGGGAAGGGAAGGGAAGATATAAATAAAGAGAGGAAGGGAGGAAGGAAGGGAAGGAAAGAGAAAGAAAAGAAAGAAGGAAAAGAAAAATAGAAAGAAAAAGGAAGATAAATTAAGAAAAAAAATAAAAGAGAGAGAAAGAAGGAAGGAAGGAAGAAGAGCAAGAAAGAAAATAAGAACGAAGGAAGAAAAGAAAGGGAAGGAAGGGAGGAAGGAAAGAGAGAAAGAGGAGAAGAAAAAGGAGAGGAGAGGAAAAAAGGAGAGGAGAGGAAGGGGGGGGGGGGGAGGAAAAAAAAAGAAAAAAAAGCCCCTTTTAAGTGTGCTCCTCTGTCATCTGATGGGCTTGCAGCCATGTATTCACATACTTTTTGCATTTAAATAAGAGCTGCATCTGCCCTTGCCAGGTATGGCGCGAGGTGCTGGAGGTTAAGAGGGGTCAAGATAAATCAGGGACAGGCTAGATGTAGTCAGAAGGGAAATTTTTAGCTTTCACCCTAGCAACAGCCCATTGTTTGTTTTGGACAGAAATAGTTGACATATTTGATTAAGATGGCAATTTCATAATTAGCTTGTGGAATGTCTTCCTCCCTTTCCATACTGTGTTGTTGCTGCGAAGACTTCAAACTCATTCATTCTTGCATCAAAGACTATGTGAATGCCTAACTTTGAAAAAACTATTCTTCACTTATGGGGAGCCAAAGCTGCTAGATATGTTCCAAGTGCTATCATCTTCATAGCCTTTTCTTTCAGGCATTGATCCTAGTTGTCTGCTTAATATAATTTGATCTAAACCTTTATGTCTAGTTTTATAAATTCTCAGCATTAGTCTCTGACAGAAGAAAACTAACATCAGTTTTCAGATTCATGTCTGTCTCCTTGACAGATGCAAAAGAGTATCCTATATCTTTGCTACCATTAGCAGAATAAGAAAGCAGTGGGTGAAGAAGAAAAATATCTTTGTATCCTTATATCTCTCAAAATTGTATTTACAGATTTTAGTTATGCTCGCTATGACGGTGATTCTTACCTAGAATTTCAAGGCTTGCATTTGAACATGCAAAACTTCATCCACTTGGAATTTAAGACCTATAATCCTCATGGACTCCTCCTGTATATTGAACAGAGCCCGCAAACAATAGGACATTTTTTAATGCAGCTTTTCATCAAACACGGCACCTTACAGGTAAGGCGTCAAAATCTCCCACTGAAGAAGAAGTATGTAAAAGTTAGGATCTGTAAAAATTTTAATATTTTTTCTGTTTTCTACTGTAGAAGGTAGTAGATAGAGATACAGAGACTCTTGATATTCTTTAACATCTTCAGGAAAACAGTTGTCAAACTTGCTATCTGTTAGGGTAAATTCATGGCTAATATGATTAATATGTCTCACAAGAGGTGGTGTTTGAGGAAAATTGAATAGTGATTATAATTGGAATGTCTTATATGAAAAGTACATATTAAAAGACGAAATAAAGAATGTAGATTTTGTCTTTACAACTGGTACGAATTAAGGTATTCTATTTTATATGAGAAGCCTAAACTTACTGAACCTTCTCTTGTGCAAGTTCATTAAAATTTTTAAAAGGGAGGCTATGGAATTGAGTGAATTGTCATAGGGAAATTTACTGTGTAAGGGAATAGAATGTGTCTTTGTTACCATGTAGCTCTGAGTAGAAAGAAACCTTTTACTTGATCTATCATGTTAATTCACAGTTCCACAGGATCCCAAAAAACATTTGCTTGGCTTTCGTGGACGAACTAAATAGGAATACATTTGTTTATAAACATTAAGGATTAAAGTGTGTATCCCAGTATATCTTTACCTTTGGCAAATTATTCCTTCTTTTCTGAGGAAGAGATAAAGCTTGAGAGATGGGCAGATACTAAAGAGGCTATAAAAAGATAGTAAAAGAGAAGTTACTTTTCTCATAATAGATCGTCCATTTTTCTGTTAAAAATTTCCAAAAGTTTGGCTGTAATTGTATTCTTCTGCAAAGATTGTGAAATAACTGTTAGGAACAGCAAATTTGAGTTATATTTGCCTTCATGTTTAAAAAGCATGATCATACTAAAAAGATATATAAATTGCAGATAAAGAGAAAAAGAAGAAAATAACCTTTTATTTATTTTGTTATATTGTGATTTACTATGTTTTATTATATTGTGACTATCTTTATCCAGAACAAAGGAGATTAGTCAGGGGCAGGAAGTTATCCAGGGTTTAGAAAATGTTGATGGCTTTAAGTCCATCTTACTAGTATTCATGGTAAAGTAATGATGCAGAAAAATATTTTTCTAACATATCATAAGCACCATAAAATATGAAAGTACTTTAATTGGCAAAAATCTATTCAGAGATCCCAATGTGCCATGTTAAAACTAATTGAATTCACTTAATCATTCACAAAGCCGGTCAATTAAATGTCAATTTAAAGCCCAATGAACAAATGGTTCTAAGCTCACAATCAAGCTACAATTACAAGTAGACAAACCATGAAATCAAGTGCTTGTTCACATTAGTATAGGAAATTAAATGGTGTTCCAAAATGCTCAAGCCTGCATGCTACATTACGTGTTTGGAAGTGTAAGGAGGCCATAAAACGGTAAGTAAAATTCACCCATGGCCAGTGTTAATCTCAGCTGGGTTGCAGATGGTCAACTTCTTTGCAAATCAGGCCCATAATATCTGATTGTACAATACACAAAGATTAGAGCATTTTCATGCAGGCTAGGAAGCATATATGTTTGCTTGTATATTTCTGGTACAATAGATTTCTTGATCCAGATCTTCAATGAAACAGTAGTTTTCCTTGATGCACATGACATTCTTCAGGTTTTTATGAAATCATTTGTTATTTTTAAATTCAAGTTTCTAAGCCTGTAACTGTTTAATTATTAGAAATCATGTAATAAAAGCATTTTTCCCACTCTGTAGTACCAGTTTTTATGTGATGAAACGGCAGAAGTCAAAAACATCACTACTACTGCTAGAGTGGATGATGGACACTGGTATAAAGTGCAGATTAGGTAAGTTTTATATTTTACTGTTTTCTGTGTTTATAATTGCTTCAAAGATCATCTAGGTTGGATAGTTAGTAAATTCCAGTGATATTATATCTCATTAGCTATGAGTGATACCTGAACGTGTGCAGTAAAATCATGTTATGGCAGTGTGGACTACAACACATCCTTGGAAAGAATGTTTAAAACTGTAGTACAGTTGGACAGTGCTTATCACATCACTGAAGTTCTCAATGGAAATAAATTTATTGTCACTGAAATGATGTACCATAGCAAAGATAAATATTCAGGCAGGGAAGCTACTGTGCAGTAGGTACAAGCTACTTATTGAAGGAAACAGTTGAATTTCCAACAATGGGAGTGTGACTAACAGAAAAATCTTGGAAAACAGATAGATAGGCAAAAGCAGCACTGTGACTTTTCTTGCTGTCACTGACTTGCAACTCATAATAGGATATATTACTCCTGTAAAAGTAACAATACTTGCAACTGAAGGAGGATAAAATGAAAGAAAAATGAGGTAGGTAGTAGGTTTTCCATGTTCTTTGTTTCCAGATTGTGTTTGTTTCCTCTCATGGCAATGTAATGGGAAAGGCAAATGTATGTTTTGGAATAACAAATACTCACCATTGTAAGAATCCACAAGATTGCTGGCCAAAGCAATCACATTTGGATATCTTACAGGAAATCAAAGGGGAAAAAGCATCTGGTGTTGTCTGGAAACAGCTGTGCAGAAAACCAAAGTGCAGCAAGCCTTGTAATCAAACTCATTGGTGACTCCATTGTATTGTGAAGCTGAACAAAGTAATTCTGACCTACCAAATTATGACCTACGAAAGTCAACTGTACTTGATTGTGAGAGGACATCTGTGCTTCCAAAAAAAAAAAAAAAAAGGCAGAAAAAAGAGAGTCAGGTTTTGGTTTAGTTGGGATTTCTAGAACAGCTGTCTAAACACAGTTCAGACATCTGTTACAGATTACCAGGGTACACTAATCTTGTTACTAGGTTAAACTGGGAATCTGGATCACTAATAAAAAGTGGATCCTTTTCAAATACTTGTGAAAAAAAGATTCTTTGCACAGGGACAATGGTGACCTGCATGTATTTTGGGTTTTTTTAACCAAGCAAATGCACATAGATGTATCTAATGACCAAATGTCTGTGCAGTTAGAATCCACAACCTTTTAAGAACTTGGAAGAGAAAGTTTTGGGTTCATTTTATAGTAACATTAGGCATGAATCCTCGTGAGCCTTCCAGGTGCCTAGTTCCTATTAGACAGATTAAAATAGGTTCAAGTACTCTAGTCCAGCAAGAAGAAAGAGAACTAGCTGTCTGCTTGTCTCTCAGGAGTAAATGACTGGCTAAAAAGTTTGTGGAGGGGCACAGAAGGAAGAAAAGCCTTTTACTGGAATAAGCCTTTTATAGCTAGATCTGTCCAAACATAGCTAAATGAAACAATTTTGCAGGGCAACTACAACTGGACCCTTAGCTTCTATGGGAAGCTCTAGTGGTGATTGTATCCATTATATTGTGCCTTGCTACCTCAGATGTGTCAGTGAGTAGTCAGTGAGAAGGACCACAGGTTGTTGCTGCATTTCAGCTATCATCGCTGTCATATTTTTTTCCAGCATGGTAAACCAGGCTCAAGCTCCAGACCACACGGTAAGACAATGCAAACTAACGCAAGGAGCAAAAGCCATTAATTCACTGCAGTTGTGCTTATCATCCAAAAATGGAATGACATAAAACCAAACCATGCTAATGGAAGCTAAAAGCAAAGTGTAAGCTCCTCTCTGACCAGGAAGGAATAGAAGACATCTCTATGACACTGTGTGATTCTCTGAAATCTTGAATAACATAACAGTTCTGTTTATTTCTCTGCTTATGACTCCCTCTCAATCTCAAAATAGAGAAAGTAGAATTGTAATTTTTTTAGAGAAGAGATATAAGATGATAAAGGCATTAAGCAGCTTCTGCGCGAATGGTGACTAAATAATCAAGGAGTCTGCAAGTCTCTGAGGAAGAATACCAAAGAAGTCTAAAAAAACCCAAGTGACACAGAGAAAGTGGATAAGGACTGGAGACATCAAATTTTTAGTTTGTTAGCTAGTTTAATCCACTAGAATTCTATTGCTATTGCTTTGTTGATCATTTTAAGAAAGATTTAAGATCCTGAAGGTAACAAAAGTATGAATACCTCAACCCTCGGTACTGTAGGAGACTTGAAGAAAAACATCCTTTCTCCTGGCGCCAGAGCATTAGAACTGCCATGTCATTGACATTACTCAGGGATGCATTAACTACCACGATGTGAGTGCACCTGTTTTATGCATTTTCCCCAAACTCCATTAAGCAGCAATAACTTGAATCTATAAATCAGCCTATGTCAATAGCTGGAGATAAAAACAACCCAATTTCTATTTCTGGTCTTCCTTTTGAGCCTAAAAAGGAAGGAACAAAGAGTTATCTTCTTTCATTTGCAGAGAATGGTAATTATTTCAGGACAGCTCAGGTAAGGTGGGCCACACTGATTTGTGCTGTTGAAAGAGAAGGAATGCATACTATTTACGGGTTTCAGGCTAATTAGTGAGCAATTATTAATTAATCACTCTATTCACGTTAGTAGACTGGAAATGGTTTTGGACACTGTTTTAAGACAACATTGTGCAGATGACACCAAGTTGGGCAGGGGTGTTGATCTGCTTGAGGGAAGGAAGGGTCTACAGAGGGATCTGGATAGGCTGGATTGATGGGCCAAGGCCAATTGTATGAGGTTCAACAAATCTAAGTGCCAGGTCCTGCACTTTGGTCACAACAACCCCATGCAACGCTACAGGCTTGGGGAAGACTGGCTGGAAAGCTGCCCAGCGGAAAAGGACCTGGGGGTGTTGGTCAACAGCCAGCTGAACATGAGCCGGCAGTGTGCCCAGGTGGCCAAGAAGGCCAACGGCATCCTGGCTTGTATTAGGAATAGCGTGACCAGCAGGAGTAGGGAAATGATTATACTTGGCACTGGTGAGGCCACACCTCAAATACTGTGTTCAGTTTTGGGCCCCTCACTGCAAGAAAGACATTGAGGTGCTGGAGCATGTCTAGAGAAGGGCAGCGAAGCTGGTGAAGGGTCTGGAGAACAAGTCTGACGAGGAGCGGCGAAGGGAACTGGGGCTGTTTAGTTTGGAGAAGAGGAGGCTGAGGGGAGACCTTCTCGCTCTCTACAACTACCTGAAAGGAGGTTGTAGCAAGGTGGGTGTCGGTCTCTTTTCCAAAGTAACAAGCAATAGGACGAGAGGAAATGGCCTCAAGTTGCACCAGGGGAGGTTTAGATTGGATATTAGGAAAAATTTCTTCACCGAAAGGGTGGTCAAGCATTGGAACAGGCTGCCCAGGGAAGTGTTTGAGTCACCATCCCTGGAGGTATTTGAAAGACGTGTAGATGTGGTGCTTAGGCACATGGTTTAGTGGTGGACTTGGCAGTGCTAAGTTAACGGTTGGACTCGATGATCTTAAAGGTCTTTTCCAATGTAAATGATTCTATGATTCTAAGATTTAAAATCTTAATGGCACAGATGTCAGAAGGATTTGGTTAGGAGTTGCTTCTTATTTTCATCTAGTGCATCTACACATGTGCTTGAATTACTTAAGAAAATGTATATGCTGCATGGAAAAGTATAATAACCACTGCTTTACATACTTTTTCTTTATTAACAATTAAATATGCATTGCTGACAATTAGATTCGATAGAGTCACTCTTGAAATATGTGTGTTACTTGTTTTTTGAAGTTAACATTTAATTTAATGAACTGTAGTATACAGCATAGTAAAACTTAAAATAGCTTTGGTGAAAAATTGCTGTAGCTTATTCAGCAGCTGTCTAGAGCTTTGCAAACATTGTTTAATCTTCACAGGACTGATTTGCAGTGAGTTAAGTAAGTAAAGTTTTGAACAATGGTATCTGGGAAGTTGGCGAAGTCAGGATGGGAATGGAGGAGATAGATACTGAATGCTATAACATAGTGGGTATGCACAGTGTGGGATTTTCTTTGTTCTGCAGATGTTAAGTATTGTGAACAGACACTATGGGTAATAAAAAAAAAAAGGTTTTGTACTAGTTTGTTGAAAGAAACTGCTCATTCTCATTACTTAAAGTATTCCTAATTGTTCAGAGCCCTTTTTATGTGGCCTTGTGATAGAAAGATTTTTGTCTTTCAAATTCACTAAAAGCAATGCATTTCAGTTACTAAAGATAAGCCACCTGCAAAGAATATACTGCCTCTACAATATCATATTAAATGAAAGAAATAGACTTAAAAGTAGTGAGTGTTGTGTAATGCAAGTTGAAATACAGTGAAAATCAGATAGTGATAATATCTTCCTTTTCTGCTTACAGGGGAACATTTTACAGCTTCCTTTATCCCACAGAAATCATTCCTGGTGTGAATAAAAGAAATGTCACACCTTTTAATGTTTGCAGAGAAACGTGCATATTACTGTCAGATTCTACGCTATATCCAGTTTTCGTAGTTCACCAGAATATTCATGCTGAAAGTAAAATAGCAGCATTGCTGAAACACATTTTTCATGATGATGGAATATTGTGGCAACAACAATTGTAACAATTTAACAAGATTGGATATAATAAGAAGACTGGATTTGCATCAAGGTCTTGGGTAGCTTGATAATTTTGGATAGGATATAACTTTTTGTATCAGATTAGTCTTTATTTATGGCATTGGCTGCTAAAACTAACATGTTGCCAAGGTTTGCCTCAGAGCAGTGCCTGAGAGTTCTGTTTTATGTGTAAGCTAGTACAGTTGTTTACTAGGTCTAGCTATTAATGAAAATCATTGCAGCTGTTTCACTCACATATCTGATTGTATGGGTTTAGTTTTCTTAAGAATGTTAGCAGGGAAGTGAAAGAGCTACAGCGAAAAACAGGTATGGGCAGTATCCCACAGGGATTAGATTTCTGCAGGGTATTATGAAGGGAAGAAAATGTTAAAGGAACTCAAGCATTGGGAAGCTTACATGTTGGGTTTTGTTGTGAAGATACAGTTACCTTACTGGCAATGCAGGGGATGCACTACCACAGTCTTCTCATTCCAGCCCTTATAAAACTGCCTTCATTAACTGCTTTAAGATTTATCTTCTTCAATCTTTGTCATCAAAACAAGTTGATAAAGTAACATGTATTGCAGAAACAGGCCAAACTGCATCATCAGTATTATAAATTTGTCCTTTTCTTGGTCCGCTATGCTCCATTTCAACAATTATTTCAGTGCTGATAAGAATAGTGTCTTAATTCCATTGATTAAATAAAAAACATTTTTTATTTTACTTTTAATCTCAGATCACAACTGTCAATTGCTTTAGCAAATCAATCAGCTTATAAATTTATTATGCAGTAGATGTCACCAATACAACTTCTTTCTTTAAAATAAGTCTATCCACTTTGAACTTTTTTAATCGACCGTGACCATTAAGATTAGAAAACTGGTGTAGATGCTCCATCAGTCTGGAAACCAACTGCAAAATGTGGCAATTTGCTTTTTTACAGAGTGCATTATTCTTCTGCTTTAACTCATACTATTTGTAATTCGAGGTTTGCCCTAGTTAACTATAGGACTTTTGGTGATTGATTGTCTTGGTTTTGAGACATAGATGTTTTCTGATTCCTCTAGTCAGAAAAAGATCTTTCTAAGCATGCCATAATGCAACATATGCTCACTCTGTAGCTTGTATATTGCTTGTTTTTGTTATCTTTTTATGAAGGCCTGAGATAATCCATATGGTGCAAAACATGCTGTATTTATTATCCTTCACAATATGCTACAAAGCTCATATTTTCCCTAGGGCTTTCAGGCAGGTAAGATAAGCAGATGATAGATAAAGTGGTTAGAAAAAACTGCAGATGCTTCTCTGTTTTTTTCATTTCACTTTTATTGTAAATTCCTATTTTTGTTTTATCACAAAGGTGCTGAACATTGGCCTTGTTTTTTAACATAACAGCATATAGGTGAAGAGGTCATCCATCTGTTGTTTCATGTACTGTGTAAATGCCATACACTCAATGAAAACATGCTTAATGGGCCATCTCCTCAAAAAACACTGTAAGCCACAAGATATTAATAGCAATGGCTGCTGCTTAATTAGAGTAGAAATGTATTCAATGTTTATATAATGCTGTAAGAAGTGTACTCTTGGTATAAGGTAGCTTCATGCTCTTTTCATTTTCTGGGCCTCTCCCAAGGAAGCTGTCAATGAACTTCATCAGCTGCAAGACATTTGTTGATGTACTTGGTCATACCCAGAGTTAAGCCTGATTTATATTTATTACCAATACAAATGATCTAGGAAGTTGTTGGACCTCTAAACTGGCCACTGACGGGGTCCTCACAAACATGCTTTCCTAGCCATGGCTGTGTTGGTCTTTTTTTCAGTCCCTCCTGAAGTGCCTGGTGTAAAACTAGGGGTGTATGAAATACAACACAAGTGCTGACTTACCTTTTAATTTCTAATTTTTGTATAGTCTGAAACTTTTCCCAGCTCAATGGTCTTACTTGGAAAAAGTCCAGTTTATTACATTTAGTCTAATTCATTTATGATTTATTAATACTGGTAATAAAATGACATTTCTTGTTTCCTAAATTCCACTGTATCTTGATACCTAATTAGGTTATATCAGCTACTTACTGTCCACTATCCATGGCAGAGAGGATAAGTCAATGAAAACAAACTGATTTGAGAATATAGTTTAGATGTAGAGGCATTTTTATTTAAAATAGAATAAAAATTATGAAAACTTTTGACATAATGATACTGATGTCAAGACCTGGATTTGTAAGGTGAAAAATAGGAATGAGTTGATCATGAAGTATCAAGAAAATTGGAAGGATTCTTTTTTTGTTTTGGTTTGGGTTTTTTGGACAGAGATAAAGACATTTAACCTAAAATACTTATGGTGACTATCACACAGACGAACAGGAAGAAGTGAAGAATAACCCCCAAAAAGGGCATTCTGGAATAAATCTGAAAGGAAAAAGATACTGACTTTGCAACAACAAAGAGTGGCTATTGGCACAAGTAGCTCAAAAAGTGGAAACCTAATTTCTGAGTGCTGAAGATTTCTGTTACACAGTGACACTATTACTGCCCACTAGCAGAGCATGATAGTGCCACAGAAATGGCAATGCTGCATTGAAGCAAGAGAATCAGAGGAGATTCTCATTTATGAACCGTGAGATTAAAACCAAATATGAATCAAAAAACACTAAATAGAGGAAAAGTTTTGAAATCTTGCTAGTCAAAATGTATCTTTATGTGTTTTCCAGTTCATTCTACTAACTTGTGCAGTACAATTAGAGAGAATTAATTTGATTTTAATCCTTTCACAGATAAGTAGAAGGGGAGCTGGGCTAATAACATTCCCTCCTGTGACTAATTTTATTCATTACTTTATCTCATAAATACTTGATAATTTAAATGTAGCTTAATGTATCTTTCTATTTGGAGGTCAAGTGTTCAAAATAAATGGTGGTGCTTCTTAAGAATAAATGTTCAGTCAGTAATTGTTGTCAGATTATACTATTTTTTTTGTGCAAGAACCTAATCCTCGCTTTTTAATGACTTAGAGCACTATGGAAATAATGACTTTGTAGGTGCTAGAGAGGAATAGCAATGTAAACACAAATACAACATCTCACTAAAAATCATCAGAACAGTTAAACAATAATAAACTTAGATAAGCAAGCTGGTCTATACATAGGTTGAATACTGAGAATGCGTTGATGATATCTGTTGCTGAAGAAATATTAAGGAAAGTGATAGGCAATCAATGAAATTATACTTACCCAGTTTGCTTTGTGAGTATGCATTGATTTCTGTAGCTGAAGCTTATTTTTGCATACAAATACCAGAAATCACTTTCATGTACAGTGTATCAATGCAGTTATCTTACATTAATTTTAGGTATTTTCAAAGTACCAGTTAGTTTAATTTTTTTTTTCTGAAAAGAGAACATCATAAACTTCAGTAGTAGAACTACTTTACCAAAACTATTATCTATTCTATGAAGTGTCATTATCATAAAAAACAAAACTATATTTTTATTTCTAGATTCACAAACTATTCATTTTTTCCTTACTTACAATTGCCTTTCTTTCTCTATCTTCAGTAGAAAAAGCAAAGAAACAACATGCCCTCTCTTACTGGCTGCTGCATATCACTAAATTCCATATCTTTTAGAGATACTGTCTCAACAATTTATGTATCTGCCGGAGGCTTTTCCTCAGGACATGTCCTTAGCTGGTTGTCTGTTTAAGCATATTTAAATCCTGTTCTGTCCCATGTGATCTATACAGTAACTCTTAACTCCATTCTTCACATTATTAGTTTCCCAGACTGTTCATAATTTTATTCTCAAACTAGCCCAAATTGATAATTTTTAAAACAAAGTAGTTACAACTGACAAGTTGCTACAACTGACATCTTTTATACATTTGAAATATTTTTTCCTTATAAAAACTGATAGAACACAACAATATCCTATTTCTGAATGGTTTTTGTTATTTGGAAAGCAGACCTAATATACATAACACACACAATCCTGTAGTTTCTTTTATATGCTTAAATGTGCTGAGCCCTTTGACTTCCTAAACAAAGTGATTTTAAGTTCTCCTGTTTTCACATGTGATGTCAATATATTTTATACAATATATGTATACTAATTAAGAGTAAATACACCAGATATCACAAAGGGAACTTAGGGAAAAAACAGTGTAGCATTTAGAGAATATTTTATAGAATTTATTTTCTTGTCTATGGATGAGCATGTTACAACATTTGAACGCTACAGGATAACATACCATAGGCTACCATTTTTATCTAAGATAAAATTTCTAAAATTTCTCGATTTTAGAGTTTCAGACCAGAAGGGACCATTCATTTGACCACCAAAGAACCACTAGGTTGACTTCGTCTATGTCATAAATGATGAATATTTTGTTCAGAAAGCCACTGACTTCAGTTAGATCAAACCCTTCTATTTCTTAAATATTTTCCTAAGATACATTCTACTGTGGTCACCTTTTCCTAAACCCACAGTATTGGTGAGGAATTTATATATCCAAATGATTCCAGCTGGCAAACCCCAGCCAGTACTTCAGTGAAAAGCTGAAAATAAAAGCTGGTTAAAGATTCCTTTCTGACCCTGCTAGCCCTGTGTCTCAGATATTTGACCCTGACTATATGAACAAGCAGTGGCAGCCATCTGAGAGGTGTAATTCACTCTCACCTTAAAGATTTTTTTACCTGCTAGATATCCTTTCACCACAAAACTCAAGCTCTGCTATTTGAGAGATGTCCCAGAGAATGGAGAAACAAAAGTAATTAGCCAGTTCTGTACTGGGAGGAAAATGCTGTTAGGCACTGCACATTGCATCCAGAAGCCTGGAGGCATAAGTTTCGTGAAAATCATTGTACTGAGGCAGATAGGAGGCAGCATGAGTATTTGAAAGATGATGCAAGCTGAATAAAGAGGGATATGCAGAGAGCAGGACAAACAGTATAGCTGTCTTGTTTATTCAGACAGAGCTATATGAATACTGTATACTATAACTCCTACTTAGTAAGAAGGAAGCTGTCCTTCTACTTTATCCCACATGATTCCCTTTCAGAGTCATCTGGAGGCAGGGGGATAGCTCCTCTTCTGAAACCATATAAGCTTTGTCTCCCTGAAGGACAGGATGGAGCCTGCAGAGAGTCTGCAGCAACAGTGCAGACTGGGAAATTCCTGAAAAAAAAAGCGGAGTCCGCCTGCTGTAGGAAGCAAGCACTAAGGTGAGCCTTGTAAGATCATGGAAGGAAGGAGATTTTGTTTGGGACCAACAGTATATAGTAAAGAATTTATTCAAGTTAGAGAATAAATTTGCTTTCAAGCCTTTTTTTTAATCTACCACACTTATTTCTACATTTTCATTATTTAAAAAGTTACATCTTAAAAATCTGGTTATCTTGTGCTCTAAACAAAGTCCGTCTTTAAAAAGGGATCTCCTTTTATGTCTTTTTGGAGAAGTCACTTCAACAAAAGGGGCCAATTCAGAGTCCCTTCAAAGGGAGACTTTTGGCCTCAGGGAGACTTGGTTGTTTTTTCTATGTTCAAGCTTCTTTGTTCTCCCTCTCTTTGGGNGCTTAAAGCTTGTCTTCTTAAAATGAGCAATTTAAGTTTCTTTCAGAAACAAGCTTTCTTTCAGAAAAAAATCATGCTGTTATACTGCTGATGTTACATGAGCATACGCCTTTCAAACATTGTGTAGTAAAGATCTCAGTTCTGCATTGCCAGACATGTCAGAATACCCTTTGCTATTCTGAAGTCACAACAAGTGCTTTATTCATTCAACAAGAACTAAGATTTCACAGAGAAAGAAGGAATAGTGGAAATGGACAAAACCTAGAGATGATGACAGAGGAACTTGGCATTATATTTTCATGTCTTGCAGTTAGCTTCCAGAAATGGAGAAGAATGAAAGTAGACTTTCTTCTTGCATATCTGTCTCAGTATACAAAAAACCCTGCACTGATCAAATCTTCTAATAAAATAAAAGATTATAACTAAGTGCATTTGTGTCCAGCTAAATAATATTATTTTACTTTGCATCAATGCAATGTAAAGAAATCTTAATTGGAATGAAAAACCATCATGAAATCGAAGCTCAACGTCGTGCATGTTTTTTGTATACCACAAAGAGTGACTACTTATCATAAACTTCATGAGTCAACAGAGAATAAGCAACTGCCTTTTTCTAACAATGTAATTGAATGCAATGGATTTAATTATACTAAATTGATCATAATAACAGTTAATAGCGACTTAATACCACCAATTAGTTTGATACAAA
>WAAD01002861.1:72524-92149 GCA_013389945.1 Fregata magnificens
GGTTACTTGGGAAGACAAACGCCATCATCTGAACGTCCCTTCCTTCCTTCTTCTTCCCCCAGCTTTATAGGCTGAGCATGACATCATATGGTATGGAATATCCCTTTGGTCAGTTGGGGTCAGCTGTCCTGGCTGTGTCCCCTCCCAACATCTTGTGCACCCCCAGCCTATTTGGTGCTGGGGTGGTGTGAGAAGCAGAAAAGGCCTTGACTCTGCGTAAGCACTGCTCAGCAATAACAAAAACATCCCTGTATTACCAGCACTGTTTTCAGCACAAATACAAAACATAGCCCCATACTAGGTACTATGAAGAAAATTAACTCTATCATCTCAGCCAAAACCAGCATAATATACCACTGTAAAAATACATATGTATTTGAAGGAAAGTACATGTTGTGTATTCCTGTGTGACACCAGAAAGTTTTTCTGTTGCAGTACCTCTAGAGGATCTGCTCAAGCTCTTTCTCTCCTCTTAGCCAACATGTAAAATACAAGAATATCTGCAACCATTTCACACTGTACTGAGCTGAAATGCTCTTCTACTTGGTATTTCTTGCTCTGAAGTTCTTTGCCTTTTGGATTTTAGGAACTCAACTTTGACTCCCTCTCAGCTTTGTGCCAGCTGTCAGTGTGTACCCCATTTCCTGAGGCACATTATATTTTTCTGTACCGACACAAGTAATTCAAGTCTTATCTGGCAAGACAAGTCCATTGTGGGCATTCACTTATTCATCCATTAGTGGAACAGTGGGTCCAGTGTGGAATGGGGCAGAGGAACTGTTTACAAATGGCATAGAGAAGGCCAAGGTACTTGATGCTTTCTTTGCTTTGGTCTTTACCCATAAAACCAGCCTTCAGGAATCCCAGGCCCCTAAAAGCAGAGGGGAAGTCTGAAGCAAGGAATACTTATGATTGGTGGAGAAGGACCAGGTTAGGGAGCAAACTGGTCATATGTAAGTCCATGAGGCCTGACAGGTTGCACCCATGAGTGCTGAGGAAGCTGTCTGATGTCATCATGAGGCCACTTAATTATCTTTGAATGGTCATGACAATTAGGAGAGGTTCCTGAAGACTGGAAGAGAGCAAATATCACTATCTTCAAGAAGGGCAAGAAGGAAGATCTGGGAAACTACAGGTCGGACAGCCTCACCTCAGTCCCTGGGAAGGTGATGCAGAAAATCCTCCTGGAAACCATTTCCAAACACATGGAGGACAGGAAGGTCACTGGGAGTTGTCATCATGGATTTACAAAGGGGAAATCATACTTGACCAGCCTCATAGCCTTCTGCAATTAAGTGACTAGCTTGGTGGACAAGGGAGAGCAGTGGATGTTGTTTATCTTGACTTCAGTAAAGTCTTTGACACTGTCTCCCATCCCATGACATTGTCACAGACAAACTGACAAAGTACAGGTATAGATAAGTCCACAGTGAGGTGAGTTAAAAACTGGCTGAATGACCAGGCCTGGAGTGTTGTGATCAGTGGCCCAAAGTCTAGTTGGATTAAATAGTGGGTCCAATACTGTTCAACATCTTCATTAGTGACCTGGATGATGGAACAGAGTGCACCCTTAGCAAGTCAGCAGATGTTACAAAACTGGAAGGAGTGGCTAATTCTGCAGAGGGTCATGCTGCCATCCAGAGGGACCTCAACAAACTGGAGAAATGGGCTGACAGGAATCTCATGAAGTTCAACAAGGGGGATTGCAAAGTCCTGCACCTGAGGAGGAATAACCCCATGCAGAAGTACATGGTGGGGCCAACTGGCTGGAGGACAGCTTGGCAAAGGAGGACCTTGGAGTTCTGGTGGACAACAAGCTGACCATGAGCCAGAAATGCACCCTCACAGCAAAGGAAGGCCAACAGTATCCTGCAGCTGCATTAGGAAGAGCATTTCCAGCAGGTCAAGGGAGGGGATTCATCCTCTCTACTCAGTACTGGTGAGGATGCATATCAATTAATGTGACAAGTTCTGAACCTCCCCAGTACAAGAAAGAGATGGACTTACTGGAGCATCTCCAGCACAGGGCCACAAAGATGATGAAGGGACTGGACCAACTCTCATATGAGGAAAGCCTGAAAGAGCTGGGACTGTTCTTTTGATTTTGTGATTCCTTCCTGTCACATCACCCCGGGCCCTTTGCTTGTCAGCCCTCAGAGGGCTTTGCTCATCAGTACTTCACAGGGCTGCTGGTAACTCTCTTCCTTCCCTGTCATTCCTAGTTTAAAGACCTCCTGAAGTCCCTTCAAACATAAGCAGTTCTGTGATTCTGTGATCCATATCCACTCTAACCACCAAAGAGAGTGCTGATATTGATACTGGGACTCAATGCCAAAGTACATATCCAAACCCTGTTCTTTGCACCTCCTTGGTAATTCACTCTATTGAATCTTTTGCTCTGGAGCCACAAGTTGGAACTTCCCTTCAGGGTATCTTCTGTGCATTGTCATAGTATGGCAATGTGGCCAGTGAGGAGACAGATACACCTGTCTCCTCACTGGCATGCATGCCTTGAGATGTGTTGTTCTTGGGTTTTGAAGGTTTTCAGGTTCAGCCTGCCATCTTCTGCTAATCCAGTGTGCTGTTTGATCCTGGAAACTTCTATCCAGCCGTCAGATAGGGCAGACACAGCGTAATGGAAATTTTCTTCTATATTAGCCCGTGCAAGATTATTTTCCACCAGTGATGCCTTGCTGGAGCCTGACCAGGCAATTTGGCAACTGTTACCCTCTTACTGTCATCTGTAAAATGAATGAACTACAACTGCTAAACCCCCAGGAATACTGAGTACCTATATGTATTCTGCTGTCCTTTTCCTTTACTTCCATGGCTGCATTAGGACAATATAGAGGCATGTGTCTCACAGGAAAGAGGGATGTTAAGAGACTGACTGCTGGAAGAAAAGGCCTGTTCTCCTATATCCCTCAGATTTCACTAGTGAACTGTTTGGCCTTTGTTCACCAGTAAGAACTCGTCAATAAAATATCTGAAACTGCAGAATCTGTCTTGAATGGTACCTTAGAGGACTTTTCAGCCACTGCTACCAATTATTCCATAGTGCTGAAAACTGTTCACGATCTATCAGGTATCTCCTCCTGTCGGTATCCTTTGTACTTTTATTTTTGCACAGGACTCCCAAAGGAAATGGAGGAATCTACAGGAGAGAACTGATTTAAGACCTTCACTCCTTTGAAGCTATATCATCATGTATTCCCTCACAATCTTTCTAATGACTCACAGGAAGAATGAGACAGTTTCTTTCTACCTCCTTCCCATAGGTGCTCCTCAAGGTCAACCTGGACAGTCATTTAACCAGCCTCAAGGATGGCAGCTCTTTATCCTTCACAGATTGTCTGCATTATTCCCACCAGATCATTCTTGCATATCAGCATCAGATACACAGCCTTGAGTATGTGTTGGAAGACTTGATACTATTTTTCTCCTTTCTACCTTTTACTGTATGCAACTACAATATCATCTACCATCTTAAGGTCCTCTTATATTCATTGCTTGACCGTACATACAAATGGTCATTTGATTAACTTCACCATCCTGCTACCTTCTAAGCTTCTGTCAGTTTCCAGGAGTGTAGTGAGTTAACATTGGCTAAGTGCCAGATGCCCACCCAGCCGCTCACCCACTCCCCCTCCTCAACTTGACAGGGGGAGAAAATAAGATGAAAAAGCTCGTGGGTTGAGATAAAGACAGGGAGATAGCTTACCAATTAACATCATGGCCAAAACTGACTTGACTTGGGGAAAAGTAATTTAATTTATTGCCAATTAAAATAGATTTGGGTAGTGAGAAACAAAAACAAAATTAAAACAATACCGTTCCCCCCACCCATACTGCTTCTTCCCAGGCTCAACTTCATTCCCAACTCCTCCCACCCCAACTCCAAGTGGCACAGGGGGAAAGGAGGGTTGTGGTCAGTCCATAACAGCCCCTCTCTGCTGCTCATTCCTCCTCACACTTTTCCCCTGCTCCTGTGTGGATCCTCTCCACAGGCTACAGTTCTTTTAGGAAACATCCACCTGTTCTGGCATGGTCCTCTCCATGGGCTGCAGGGGAATATTTGCTCTGGCACCATGGAGCAGATATTGACCTTGACGTTCACACTTCTGTTTCTCTCTCTCTTTTTTTCCATGCCTCCTCTGCCTTTATGGCATTTTCCCTGAGGCACCCCCACCTTGGCTGCGGGGCTCAGCCGTGCCCTGCGGTGGGTCGGTTGGAGCCGGCTGGAACAGGCTCTGTCCGGCACAGGGCAGCCCCAGCCTCTCCTCACACAGGTCACCTCTACAGCCTCCCCACTGCCAAAACCCTGACACCTGCACCATATACAAAGAGACACTAATTTTATCAGAAGATGCTGTTTTGCTGATATGCCAAGGTATGAGTTGATGACGTGCAAAGCTATGATTCTGTTTCTGTAGAGAACATTTTGAAGGGATGACAGCTGACCTGCTGTTAAGATCTTCAGTCTGTGGTTGATGTTGCCACTTAATTAGTCCACAGCTCCTGCGTATGCAACAGGATCCCTGCAACAGCTACAGCCCATTCTTGTTGCAAGACATCTCCTTGACTCCTTATCCTGATGTGTGGACTGATGTGGGAATTGTCCTGGGAGAAAATTCTCAGTGTCAGTGTGATGCTTTCATTCTTTGATAACTCTGCTTTTCTTAGTAACATTAACCATTTGTCCCTTCTTCCTATTCAGTGTGCAAAATTCAGGGCATTTACAGACATTTGGGATGACTTGTCTTCTGCTGAGCATATTCAGCCCTTTTTATCCAATAGCTTTCCATGTTCCCAAACTGTCTGACTTACCTGGAAATGTGGCAGTGTGTATGTGCATAACACCTCCTCAGGTACCTTGTCTGGTTCTTCACCTTTGTTTGCCTGTTGTTCATGGGCCAAGTCTGGAAGGTGCTTTTTAAAATTGATTGTTATCTTTTATCTATTTCTGGGTTTTATATATATATATAAAATTACTTTTTTATATATATATGTTTATATATATATATATAAAAACCCCAGAAATAGATAAAAGATACATCTATATATATATATTTATATAGAGAGACATATTTATCTATATCTGTTACCTATTATGCAGCACACAGGATTATGGGATGGAGAGCACATTCAAGCAGTCTGCTACACAGGATCTGTGGTGTTTGATGGAGTTATGCCTTCACACTGACATCTTGGAAGTCAATGCAATTCATAATGTATATACCTTTGAGAATTGTAAGTATAGGCTTGCCACCACATGTCATACAAACAACAAAAAGAAATAATTTCCTTTGTCTGGAAGCAATGGAGCTCAACAGATGGCATCATCTGTGAAGATGACATTTCAGTAATTCCTCTGTGTGACTCTTTGAGATCCTTTTTGGAAAATATCAGCATGTCTGGTTGATGATAAGTGAGAAGTAAGGCTTGAGCAGTTAGCAAATAACTTTCATGAGCCTTTAGAGGATGTGTTTGGTATCAGTCCCTTCCAGCAAAGCTTAAAGCTTAAAGAAACTACGGTGAAGTGACTTAATGCAGCAGTGCTCTTCAGTGCTTGCATCCCAGACATCTGTCGTCTGATCACTTTGAGTTCCTTCCAAACGCTGACTGAACATTATACTGTTCCCAAGCAGCCTCCCGAAGCTTGGGAGGATAGGCTGTAATCATTTATTGCATAAACGTACTCTGGGATCTTCTGTAAGAAGCTTGATGGCAGACTATCTACTTGGACTGAAAATGTATATGGGTACACTTTCCTGAGGGGAAAAAAAAAAGGTTTAACATAGAAAATTCATGTGCAGTCCACAACTACATTTGTATGGCTCCTCACTCTGGCTTCCCCCTCCATTTCAATCTCTTTTTCAAGGCCGAATTCTATCTAAGAGACTTGAATGGTGGCCACTACACTCTCCCTATAAACAATGAAGAACAGAGAAGAGCTAGGGTTTACCCCTCAGCAAAGGGGATGTGTTGACCATGCATACCAGCAGATACCAGTTAGCGGCCTGTAATCTTCCTCTGCAGTTCCTCTGGTGATACAGCCTGATGGTGTAAAACTAAAAGGGAACTGTGTGACAGCAATTACTTCCATGTAGTTTAGGTAGGACCCTTTCAGCTTCAGGAGAAAATAGACTACAGCCCATTTGACAAGGCAGAAATATATTTAACAGAATGTATATACCAGTCAGGCAACTAATGCAGTAATTACCCAAATGACCCCATCAATTCAGCAGTTCCCTAGATTAGTTGCCCACTCTTTCTTTGTATGTTCAGGAACTGTAGGTTCATCTCTTGCAGACTGGTTCTTTATGCAGAGAATGCATAAATCTTACCTTGTGTTCTTTATGCGTTCCCCTTAACACACAAATAAAATCAAGAGTTGACCTCTAGCTATCAATTTACTCATCTGTTAACTTGTTTTTGATAACAGTAGATGTCTAGGCATAAGTTGTAGCAATCTAACCACAAAACTCAAGCTACATGAGAAAAAAGCATGTTATGCAAACTCCTTATCACGCTTTAATAGACAAAAACAATATTAATCTCTTCCTGTTTTATGCGTGTGTGATTTTTCTTCAATATTTTTTAACATGTCAGCCAAAATAGCAGAAAAATGGCTAGATGCAATCCTCCCCCACCCACCATGATCTTGCAGGTGGGTTTTTAGTCTCTCACTGCCTTTCTGAAGTTTAGTGAATTTGCATCTTCTTCGATCCTGTTTTCCTCTCCATCACCTCTGAGCCCAGGTTCTCTGCTGTGTTCTCCTAACAGTAGTTTTAGTTTGTCTGCTTAAGCTGCAGTCTGCTGCTTCCCTGCTATGCCTATTGCCTGCCATCTGGGTTGTTCTCTGGAACTTTTGTTTTTAACCAGAGCCCACTGGGTGGCTCCTTATGGAAATAAATTTTATTTTCCCCTTCTATGGGGGTAACTGTTATTCTTAAGGGAACATAATACTAAATTAAAATAGAAGCAAATATAATATGCAGCCTATTACAGCAGCACACTGATACAAGACAGTCTAGGAGAACCCTAGAAGTGCTTCTCCAGTGTTAGTAAGACAAAGGCTTTTGGCGGCAGCTGCAGTATTTGTACCTTGGTCCCTCTCCTCACTTGTAGTCAGTCACTCTTCTTTCCTTAACGTGTTTAAATTTTGTGTAAGGTCCAACTCAGTTTGAGTTTTGGCAAGTTTTATTTCATCTTTATGCTTTCGACTTCCAGCACATATCATTATTTGCTGTTTCTTTGTGTGTCTATGTTCGTGTGTGTTCTTCATTATTCCCAGTACCCTCTTCCAGCTGGTGATTGCCAGATATTTCTGCCACTTTAATTAAGGAAATTTCCCACCTCCCATCTTTGATGTTTTCAGTTCTTTAACTGATTCCTTTAATTTTGTGCTTTTTCCTTCCAAAAGGAAATCTTCACTGAAGATGTAGTTTTATTTGTCTAGGCTCTGTTCAAATTATGGTGATTCTTGTTTGGTCATTCCAGAGTTAATCTGGGTGACTAGTGTTTCTATAGTGTCCCTGAGATTTATCAAACTAAAATATAAGGTATCATCATCTTTTTTAGGCTGAGTGTGTATTTGATGAATAAAAAAGAATCAAGTGTTTTGCTGAGGAGTAGAGACTCTATCAATATCAAAGCATTCGGTCTCCTGTTATACGTGCTAAGTTAGTCTCATAGTTGTGTGATTTCCTCTAGAACCTACTTCTCTAATAATGTTAGCGAGCTCTCTCCACATTCATTCTCAGTCCCAGGATCTTCCATTCTCATTGATCTTCTACGTGCAAGTTTCCATTATTTCAGTAACAATAAATTGACTTTGTGTATCTTGGCAGCTTTGACATTTCGCTGTGTTGTTTCATTTCTTTTCCCAACTGCAAGCAATGTAGCAGAGGCAGTTTTTATAGAAAACTATAGTAAATGGAGGCCATTCCTGATCCCGGGCAAATAAGCCCTTCAGTGCTGTTTGCTTAATGGCTTCACTCTAAACTAAGTATCTGAATGTACCTATTGGGCATGCAGTGAATAGCTGAGCCTGAAAAATAGTCAAATAACACATTTGCCAAGCCGGCAGGAAGTGCACTCTGCACTAAAGGTAGAAGCCAACTAAGCTGTTGTAATATAAAGAAAGAGTCAGTATTGAGAGAGGAACATGGTGATCACATTGTTTGTAAATTTGTGATTTTTGGTGTGCATCATAAAAACAAGAAAGTAACAAAGAAACTGACAACTGTTATACACTAAACTATTGGAAGTGCAACTCTTATTTTGTGCTCTTTCATCTATATGAAGTGAGATATGGAAATGAAAGAGTAGAGAAGGAGGAAACACTTAATAAAATGGAACTTTGGGGAACATTAGCATAAAATCATTAATTTCCTATTATTTGATTAGTATTAATGCTATGCTTTTTGAAGGCAGAAAGGTGTAAAGGTAAGTAACTGTGTCAGTGCCTGTCAGTTTCTTCTGTGGTTTAAACCTCCTTATTTACATACCTAGCTTCTACCTACTTTAATTATACTGAGAATTATATATACAACTACTGAGAGCTGCTTTCTCTGTATATAACAGTAAACCGAAAAAACATTCTTTGATTGTGTCACTGTCTCATTATACAGATTCTCATTCCAGGTTACAGAATGCTGTTTTACAGACTTGTTCACAGCACAGGCAGAATAGTATGGAAAAAGAGAGGAAAAAATTTAAAACATATTTATAGAATGTATTTCAAAATTAACACAAGTTCATTATAAGATGAAATGTTAATATAAACCTGAAATGGTAGCAATATCCTGGCTTTTCACGTGATCCTATATTGTTTGCCATTGGTGAGGTCATGCGTACTCAATACCTGAAAAACAAGGCTATTGATTTTGCCTTGTAATCAGTTTGTGCAAATGGTGAAAACTGCTCATCCATGCTGCAAATCTGCTCTCTATCTTCTGGTAGCTTTCTTGCATACAGCAGAATACTTTTGAACCCTTTACTGGAGTTGAAGGAGAGGGATTTGAATGAATCAGATGTATTTAGTTAAAAGAGATTCCTGGTTAACAGCATAAATGAGTGCATGAATGCAAACCTCTGTGTGTGTGCACACACTTGTGCATGTATGTATGTATTTATAGATGAATGTTTATTCCTTTTGGCTTCTGAAATTCTAATAGCTGAATTATCATGTGAAAAGTCTTCTACTAACATGGCAAAAATTCCCTGCTGAAGAAATGCCTGAGATCATCAGGCATCCTGTGATTTGTAGAGTTTTTACAGGAAACAGGAAAGAGTTTGTAGAGTTCTTGCAGAGAAGGACCTGGAGGTCCTGGTGGACACCAAGCTGAATGTGAGCCAGCAATGTGCCCTTGCAGCAAAGGAGGCTAATGGTATCCTGGGATGCATTAGGAGGAGTGCTGCCAGCATCTCTAGGGAGGTGATCCTTACCCTATGCTTAGCCCTGATGAGGCCACACCTGGAGTACTGTGTCCAGTTCTGGGCTACCCAGCATGAGTCATGGCCATACTGGAGACACTCCAGCAAAGGGCCATGAAGTTGATTAAGGAACTGGAGCATCTCTCCTGTGAGCACAGGCTGAGAGACCTGGGACTGTTCAGCCTGGAGAAGAGAGGGCTCAGGGGGATCTCATCAATGTGTACAAATATCTGAAGGGAGACTGTAAAGAGGACAGAGCCAGGCTCTTTTCAGTGGTGCCCAGTGACAGGACCAGATGCAATGGACACAAACTGAAACACAGGAGGTGCCATCTGAATAATCAGGAAAAATTTTTTCACTGTGAGGGTGACTGAGCAGTGGCACAGGTTGCCCAGATTGGTTGTTGAGTTTCCATCTGTGGAGATATTCAAAAGCCATATGGAGATGGTCCTGAGCAACCGGCTCTAGGTGACGCTGCTTTGGCAGGGGGGTTGGATAAGATGACCTCCAAAGGTCCCTTCCAACCTCAGCCAGTCTGTGATTCTGTGAAATACCATAGCCTACGTGACCTGTTATTGTTCTCTTTTCTAGCATCCTGTATTGGTTGCTACTGGAGATATAGGTTACAGGTTCAGTGCCTGGTGAAGATGGTTCTTTACTCTCATCTAATATTTCTGTTTCTAGGAGAAAGTTGGGGAAAAATAACTAAATTATTTTTCATGGTCAGATGTACTTTGTGTGGCACTAGAAGCCTCAATGGCTGCAGAATAATGGAAGGGAGGATTCAGAGCCGTCTGAGTACCAGATCTCTATACTGTAATTAATGACACTTGTAATCTCTGTGAAGACTGACTAGAAAACTAAATGCTGTTAGCTTGGTAAGATGTATGTTGCATGAACACCTTTTTTATATATCATTCTAAAGCCTTTTAATAACCTTGAAGATTTTGTGACAGTTGGAAAGGTTTTTTTCAACCATTGCATTAGAATCTCAAGAAAGGGAAAGTGGCTGATCCTGTGGGGTTTGCCCTGAATAAAAGCCTGAGGTGTGTTGAGACTTGATGACCTTAAAGGTCTTTTCCAAACTATATGATTCTGTGCAATTCTTTGTGAGTACAAATAAAAGAGTTAAGATTAAGAAATCAGACAAGGAAGGGAAGAGACCGGCATGGCTGAGTCAAGACATGCTGGTCAAACTAAAGAGCAAGAGAGAACTGCACAGGCAGTGGAAGCAGGGACAGGTATCCTGGGAAGAGTATAGGGACACTGCCCAGTTGTGTAGGGATGAGGTCAGGAGAGCCAAGGCACGGCTGGAGCTGAACTTGGCAAGGGATGCAAAGAATAACAAGAAGGGCTTCTACAGGTATATGTCAACCAGAAAAGGAAGGTCAAAGAAAGCATACCCCCTCTGATGAACAAGAATGGCAACCTAGTATCAACAAAGAGCAGGCTGAGGTACTCAACAATTTCTTTGCCTCACTCTTCACTGGTAACCTCTCTCCTCACCCCTCCCAAGTCAATGGACCACAAGATGGGGGCCAGGGGGGTAAAACCCCTCCCACTGTAAGGGAAGATCAGGTTCATGACCACCTGAGGAACATGAACATACACAAGTCTATGGGATGTGATGAGATGCATCGCAGAGTCCTGAGGGAATTGGCTGATGTAGTTGCCAAGCCACTCTCCATAATATTTGAAAAGTCATGGCAGTCAGGTGAAGACCCTGGGGACTGGAAAAAGGGAAACATTGTGCCCATCTTTAAGAAGGGTAAAAAGGAGGGCCCTGGGAACTACTGATCTGTCAGCCTCACCTCTGTGCTTGGGAAGATCATGGAATGAATCCTCCTAGAAGCTATGCTAAGGCACATGGAGGACAGGGAGGTGATTCGAGACAACCGTCATGGTTTCACCAAGGGCAAGTCCTGCCTGACCAATCTAGTGGCCTTCTATGATGCAGTGACTACATCAGTGGACAAGGGAAAAGCAACGGATGTCATCTATCTGGACTTCTGTAAAGCCTTTGACATGGTCCCCCACAACATCCTTCTCTCTAAATTGGAGAGATATGGATTTGATGGGTGGACTGTTCAGTGGATAAGGAATGGGTTGGATGGTGGCATCCAGAGGGTAGTGGTCAATGGCTTGATGTCCAGATGGAGATCGGTGACAAATGATGTCCCTCAGGGGTCTGTACTGGGACCAGTGCTGTTTAATATTTTCATCAACAACATAGCAAGATCGTGTGCATCCTCAGCAAGTTTGCAGATGACACCAAGCTGAGTGGTGCAGTTGACACGCTGGAAGGACAGGATGCCATCCAGAGGGACCTGGACAAGCTGGAGAGGTGGGGCTGTGTGAACCTCATGAGGGTCAACAAGGCCAAGTGCAAGGTCCTGCACCTGGGTCGGGGCAACCCCNGCGCCTCTACCCTGTTCTGGTGAGACCTCACCTAGAGTACTGCGTCCAGCTCTGGAGCCCTCAACACAAGAAGGACATGGAACTGTTGGAGTGGGTCCAGAGGAGGGCCACAAAAATGATCCGAGGGCTGGAGCACCTCTCCTATGAGGACAGGCTGAGAGAGCTGGGGTTGTTCAGCCTGGAGAAGAGAAGGCTCCGGGAAGACCTTATTGCAGCCTTTCAGTACTTAAAGGGGGCCTATACAAAAGATGGGGACAATCTTTTTAGCAAGGCCTGTTGTGACAGGACAAGGGGTAATGGCTTTAAACTAAAGGAGGGTAGATTTAGACTGGATATTAGGAAGAAATTTTTTACGATGAGGGTGGTGAAGCGCTGGAACAGGTGGCCCAGAGAGGTGGTGGAGGCCCCCATCCCTAGAAACATTCAAGGTCAGGCTGGATGGGGCTCTGAGCAACCTGATCAAGTTAAAGGTGTCCCTGCTTGCTGGAGGGGGGTTGGACTAGATGACCTCTAAAGGTCCCTTCCAACCCAAAGCATTCTATGATTCTGTGATTCTATTTCACCTTGAGAAGAATAGAGCAAGTCAGCATTGAGACTTACAGCAATGCTAGGGAGGGAGAGGAGGGAACTCATTTCCAGGATCTGAGCGATGGGAACAAGTAAGGAAGCAGTTTAGAATCTGCCATGCATGTTTAATTATTCTAATACTTTTTTTCAATTTTTTTCTAAATGAAGAACTTACTTCATACTTCTGGTTCTTAGAATATTGTTTGATTTCTCCTCTAGATCACCTAGTGCATAATGTGGCCTCATGTGAATCTGATGTTTTGTCTACTCTGGTTTTCCTGGGGAGTATCAATTCCAAATAGAATTTGTAAATGGTGTAGACAATGACTCTTAAGAGCATGAAACTCCAGGCAGGTATGAGGATCTCAGGACTAGGTGTGTCTTTCGACAAGTATATGAATAGTATGCGAGTCAAGGTGGGGGAAGATAGAATTGAGTGCTAGAACAAAAGGAGATGCTCCACATAAACCAACATCTTCCTCTGGCAATGAGTAGGCAGTACAGAGATAGTTCACAGCTCTGGGGAAACACATATTATCATAAGTCTCTCAGGACTATGATTCTCAAACTGGGAGAAAAAAAAGCTAAAACAAATAATTAGGTAACCGAATACAACTGCTTACCTCACTCCTTTGCTAAAGTTTTTTGTTTCCTCAGGAGAGATGAAAAAACAGGTCATGGGTCCACTTCTCAGTTGTTCCAAGTTAAACTGCCATTAATCTAAATCTATGCTAATATGTTGAATTATAGATTTATTTTCCTATTCTGTTACATTTGTCACAGGGGCAGTAACATCTAGCTGAAAGACAGTGCAGACAACAGTGGGTAGTAACCTGTCAGTTGTCTCATCAAAAACTGATAAAGGTTTTAAATTTGTACTCACTGGTAGAGTTCATTGTTTTTGGAACACAAAAATTTGTCTTGTCTTACTATAGTAAGAGAACTAAATGCATTGTGGAAGTACATGGATTCATTACCTTCTTCACACATCATGTTAATGTTTTTATGTGTTCTGTCTACTGTAGATACACCTCTGATCACATAAATACACTTGACTAACATCTTGGTGACCTTGGAATGCACGTGTGCTCCTAAACACCTTGTTAATGTGTCAGGCACCTGTCCTTCTTACCATGTTCCTAACACTGCAAACCACTGTAATGCCAGTTCTCACCGGGTCCTGATAGCTTCTATAAGCCACACTGTTAGACTTAGGATTCTCTGAAGTATTTTGGGGAAGTGAAGACGTTTGGTGAAAGGCATAGTGTGCTAGCTGATATGTTCCTTACATCTTGTATGAGGAATACTGTGTTTAGTATTTAGTTACCTTGAACCCCTCTTGTCTTAGAAGAGGCTGAGCTAGAAAAATAAAATTATGTATTTACAATATACAATATTGCAGATTTTTATAAAAGATGTACAGGCATGATAAAAGAAAGCACAAAATCAAAAAAGTTTATGAAGAAATTTTCTTCTTGTCTCTCCCTTCTTCAGCTAAGGTTTTTTGACTTTCTTAGAACTCTGACAAAATGAACCCCTTCTGAATACCATATGTGTCAGGTTTCATTAACTAAAAGAAAGCCTATTTTGTTGGAACATTTTAGCTTTTATAGCCATTTTTTCCTTCTGAAGACCTCCACGTGTTCCAGATAAATACAATCATTCTCCCTGAAAAATATGTATTTCTTCCTTATGCAGGGGATAGTCTGACCACCATAGGAGTATTAATTCCTTTGATATGCAGATGTCTTTATTCTAGGTAAGGTGCAGTCTCTTTTAGTTCAGACAGAAGATGTACAATTCCTTGCTTCAACCCCTCCCTTTTTTGTAACTCAACATTTAAGATTCAGTAAGAAGTGTTGCACACTGAATCTTATTTTAGATATCATAGAATATCCTGAGTTGAAACCAACCCATGAGTATCATCGAATCCATCAGTGCATAAACGCATACTTGATACAAACATCTCCTGGGTCAAATGTTTGTAGGTCTGAGCTATTGGTTATTGATTGGACAAGAACCAGAACTACAGAAGTGAACCAGCTTGGACTAAAAACTAGTTCAGGGTGATCGACTCCAAACACCTTTCTTCTAATGTACTGTAATACTGTATTATATTGGTGTAGCATAGTGTTCAATATGTTTAACTTCAGCATCACTCTGAAAAGGGGAAATGGAGGGAGATGAGTTGATTTCCACAGTTAGTTGATAGAGTCTGTACTAGATAAGAAACATAAGTCTTTTCTGAATTTCATTCTACATATTCTAGTCATCTCAGGCCAATATATTTTCCAGCTTGTTCATGGGCAAAGTATTGTACCACATTAACAAGAGAGAATGAAAAAAGATAAATTACAGAACTTACTAAGAATTGCAATAGCAAACACAGTAAATCATGCATTATGCTTATAAGCATAAACACTGAAATTGTTTACAGAAAGGCCAGACATTGCTAGCCATAAAACTTAGAGAGGTCTTCCTTACTTCAGAGTCTTCATATCACTTCTGAAATGCAACACTGCACTCGCTTAACTGCAAGGCAAGAGCAAGTTTAAAAGATAAGGATCTTGGCCAAGGACAAACTTTCATAAAAATGGAAAGGGAATTTCTCAGTACCCTTGAATCTTTCAGACTTACCAATTTTAATTAATCCTTTGTGGCTTAATGAAGCATTCTCAGCCAGAACAAACTGGCAGAACCATGGGAAACTGACAGTGAAACACTTAGGCACAAGTTTTACACTGCCAGTCAATTTAGAAGAGGAAATGATGCAAGAGGAATGTGAATGTCTGTTATATGGTGAGCTGGCTCCATCAGAGTCTGAGACCAGGCAGATGACCAGTCTGGTTCCTGCTGTAAAGCACAGCAATCCAGGAGATATTTTACCAAGACTGGTCTGCTCACAGATCCAGTGTGAGGGCATAGTCTCAGTTCCTTGCCCTACAGCACAGGAGACTGGAAGAACTCCTGGCTTGTTATTTCCCATAGTGGAAGAACTACCAGGGTAGCAAGTTTTGCAGCCCCTGATTTAAGTTGCTAGAACAAATGAGAAATGAGGAGCAGAAATGTAAATCTGTATCACCCTAGACAGTTTGGGGATTTTTTTCCCCCTCTTCTGTCTATTTTATTATGCTTTACCATTTTTGTTTCATGAAAGTCTTGTGATAGGGTTCAATATCCGTGGCAGATATGATAAACGCAGATTCAGGATAATAGCAATAAATTCTTTAAAAATTTCAGTAGAAGGAGCTACATGAAAAAAAAGATCTTGATTTAACTTACTTCTTAGCCCCTTTTTAGTTGTGTTAGTATAACTGAATTAAGATGAGTTTTGGATGTTTGGCTCAGAATCACAATTTCAGTGTAAAATCATCTATTACATTAATATATCAATTAAATGAAACTTTGATATTATATATACGTTTATATAGTGTTTCATTTCGTGACCAGTACTGGTCAGGATGTAGGAGAGATTTCAGTTCCTTTGTGTTTAATCGACTTTATTTTATATATGGTGGCACGTAGGCAGTTTTCCCAGTATACCTTCCCATTTTTCCTTCCCATTTCTGTACTAGTACTAGTACAGTAGCTGAAACAATATTTCTTCTCCCATATTTTAAGTGTTTTCTTTTATTACTTTTGTTTTCAGAACCAATACCACTTTTCATTTTCCTACATGTTTTGAAAGGTTGTTAGACTCTAATCAAAATTGGTTTATACTGCGTTATCTAACAATAAAAATGCATGTGGATTAAAATTGAACTGAGTAGGAAAAGTATTTTAAAAAGTAAATATTAGAAAGTGCAGTAACAAACACCATAGATACATCAACCCCCCCACACCACCACCACTGTCTGCTTCAGCAACACTTGTCAAAGGCAGGCACATTTCTCTCTAGTTAGTGGCTATACAAATTAACCAGAGTAACGTTGTCCATTTTGCTTGAACTACTGGAGTTAAAATGCACAAGGTTTAATTTTTATTAATTGGTGTTTAAAAAGTTTAAATCACCAAGAACAAAAGTGTTAACATTTTTTGGTCAAGGTGATGTGTGGGTGACTAATGTTGCTTTTTAACAAACCCTTGGAAGTTTGATGGCTTGAAGAGACTGGAGAAAATACATATCCTACCTATAGCATATCGCCTTGAATGCAGGCAAGCTTCAGTGCTCACTAAATGGCATACAAAGGCAGAATAAGGTCCTGTTGGATTAAGCATGTTCTGTTTGCCTTTGTGCTAATTTGGTAGTCTGTATAGTTTTATTTTGTGCTGTATTTAAATCAATATCTAACCCAGGAACATGGGTTGCAAAATGACATTTCTTGAAGAACAAATTCTTCTTTAGGGAGGAGGAAAAACCACCACCACCGCAACACGCCCAAGGAATTTAGGCTTCTTTGAAAAGGAGATTATTTTTGGTTTTCTGATGTGTCTGATATTGAAGTTCAGTTGCAGTAGGTTTCGAGCAGGTTAAAACTGAGATGGTTAGTCAAATTTGTTGCTGTTTGGCCAATCTGAAGAGAATACAGAGTTGAGAGTAGAACTTGCTTAATTTCAGAATTCATTATGACCATTTCGTATGATTCTAATCACTAGCAAGAACCAGAACTGGAGTAGAGAAACTTATTTCAGGGGTTTTTATCTTGGACTTACGCATTAATTTCCAAACTGTTCATCATGTTGTTAGTAAACATAAATAAAAATGTTATTAGGGTATCCAAAAATGTGTACCTCGGCCATTTTGTTTATGTTTAAAATGTTACAATTTGAAAAGTTTCACAATGTTTTGCAGAGGGTTCTACAAGTCGGATTCCAAAATCAGGCATATTTCCCAGGAATCATGAAGATGTGAAAGATTATTGAATCGTGTATCCTGGTACACTGTAATATCTATAGTGAGAATTTTTAAGATATATAAAATTTATCTTGAGTGGAGACAAATGAGGAAAGATTGTGCTATGCTTTGTTTTCTTTTGAGTTAATGATACTTTTTTTTATAAATGCTCTGATTATAAGTTAAACCTCATTATATTATTTATGAATCTGTAGTGAATGACAGCATGCAAGCTCATTTCACTAGGAACTCAATTCTAGGTTAATTCTACCTAACAGCAGCTCTAATTTGAGCTAGTCAGTAAGGGATGTTAATAAATGGTTTGGCATATATGTGTGAACTTTTCCTACCAGGTAAGTATCTATACTCATTTTTGTCAAGTATAAAGGGCATTTAAAGAGCATGGTTACTATATGTCAAACATATCTGCATAGTTTCTGAATAGTGAATTGTATTAAATTAAATTCCTGGTGTTGCTATGACCCTGACATTTTCAGGCAATTTAAGTATTACAGTTTGTCAGCATATTAATGTATTTTTGTAAATTAAAGGAAATCCAACTACATGTGAAGTCTACATTTTAAAACTCTGCTAAGCACAGAGTATCTAGTCTCAAAAATAGCAGAATAAAAGCTGCTTGCTTTTGATTATTTGTATCAATAGCCCTTACTCCTAAATATGTCTAAGAAGACATTAGGTTTTAGTATACATAGCATAGCACTCCAAAGACAAGTAATTGTTTGACCAAAGTGTTTATGATGTAGTTATGATTACAAAACAAAGAAGTATTTTAGTATTACTTCAGAGGAGTTCATTGAATTCAAATTGTACACGTATCAATGTAGGATAAATGATTAGGATCCCAATCGGTATGTTTGTTTTGGGGGGAAGGAAACCATGTTGTTAAAATATTCACCGGTAAGAGTGCTTGGGGGAATACGCAGATAAATGTTTATCCCCAAACCAAGTGATTAATTTGCTGTGCAGTGTGCAAAATGGATCATAGGTTGCCATAGTGAATTTTCCCTATACCAACCTGACATTCAGAGTCTTGAATGAACTTAACCAGGCACAGTAGCTGTCGTAGATGTTAAAACTGTATTGTACCTGACCTTTGCATTTATTGGTTCCTTTTGTTTACTATTTTTTTTGTTTGGTTTTTTTTACAATCCCAAAAATGAGGGCTTTTGTTGAAAAACTTACATGGTGTGACTGGAACAATCATAATTAAGCTTTAGTGAAACTTCAGAAGAGGGTAAGGGAGAGAAGAAGAAGCAGAGCTCCAACAAGTTGATTTATGCAGCCAATACTAAAACACTATTCAGTTTTTCATTTTTTTAGGCAATGATATTATGGGTCCCATGTCATTTCCAACTCAGAATTAGGTAACTGTTTGTGTTCATATTACACTTGCAACAGATCCTGCATCCTGTTAATTTGAAAATCGTTTTATTTACTATTTATAAAAGGCAGGAAAAAAAAATAACAAGCATCTCTTATAAAAAGTAAAATGTGAAACTTAATAGGACAATACCTCTTCAAAGATTACCTGGTATAATTTGTCATGATAACGGCAGCAAAAGCAGACTGCTCAGTATAATACTTGGCAGTCCATCTCACTTACTTCTTTGCCAAAGTAACTGGTAAAGGAATGATATGGAAGAGAGACAGTCTTCTGTTGTCCATAATCCATATCAATAGTCTAAGTCAGCCATCGTGGTATATCAAACAATATTGTTCTTTTAAAATCTAAAGTGTAACTTTGAGAAGGGAAGTGTTCACATCCAGTCCTTGAGTGAGGGTTTTGTTTCTTTCTAAGTTCCAGGAAGCCTCAGTGCAATCCCCTAAAATGTGTTTGCTACACAGAGAGCCGACCTTCCCCGTCCCAGCACCTGAACTTTACTGACTTCAAATGCCACCTAAAACACTTACATAACTTTCCACAATGTCACACTATAGTAATATATCTGTTTTAAAGTTTTAACTGCCCTTAAGCCTTTGCTGCTAAAGAAATAAATGGTGAACTGTTAATGAACTTCTTTGAGACCTTCCTGTGGGTTGGGAGGACGGTTCATTTTGTTTATTGTGTGCGGCATGGCACAGTGTGTTATGTTTCAGAGCGGCTGAACAGTGCAGAGGAAAGCAATTCGCCTTGCTTCAGCTGTGTTGTACTTGTGCAGTGTATCTCTCTGCTGGGAAGGACAGATGTGTCCTTTCCCAAGAGAGCTGGGAGCAGCTTTTGGCAGCCCCAGGCAGAAAGCCTGTGGAAAGAAGGGAGACTGAGGCAGTCCTGAGAGGAATATGGTGCTTACTTAAAGCTTGGAGGAGATTCTCAGCCATCTTGTAGAAGTGATGAGGAAAAGGA